>UFQX01000122.1:367566-391372 GCA_900497675.1 Arapaima gigas | reverse complement strand
GGGGGGGGGGGGGGGGGATCTAAAGTTAAACTTAAGGATTTGGGTTACAGTAAATCCCAACAATACTGTTATTATTGTGCATCACCACGAACGACACAAAATGGGTCCTTAACCACTGTTAACACACATGTAATGTTTATGCTGGCAAAAGCCACCGCAGTGTGATCCACCCAGTACAATGGAACAATACGTAAAAAACCGCAAATATTGTGGTATTTACTGTGAAGAGATGTATTTATCGTCAATGGGCTGTATTTATTTTTATTATTATCATTATGTCTATCATATTTCTCATATCATTATGAGAACTATATAGGATGAAAGTGTTCATTTGTATTGATAATAATAGGTTAATAAAAAACACACATCAAGTAACCATAATAAAATTTTCTTTTGTGTTATTATTATTTTTGTTATTATTATTATCACCTGTTGATTAAATGTAGGAAATGATTATTTCCCCTTTTTCAAACCATTTTTTACCCTGTAAAGGGCACATTGCAGCTTGGTGACTCCCAAGGAAAGGAATTGGTGACTCCCGGCCATCAATTCTTGTTTTTTGGGTTTTTTTTTTTTTTTTTGCAAAGAGGACCTTGTTTGTGTAGCGACGGCACCTATGCAGCCCGCTTGGCCGAGCACTTAGTCAAAAGGTGCCGTGGCAAAACCCGATTGGATCATCCATCACAATTGCGCACGAGGCCGTTCGGAGCTCTGGGGACAGGCCTGAAATTCAGAAAAATCAAAGGCGCGGCAATCAGGCGTGGATGATTGGCGGCCGCCAGAGAAGTGCCATTTTACTGTGTTTTTAGAAAATTACACATGAGGTCCAGGCCCTGCAGCCCCTTGAGGACCTGTCAGCGATGTTTATTTAGCAGGTTTGTCATTCTGCTCCCGTGCTCGTCTGATGTTTCTTCACAGCAGACCGCAGGAGTACGGTGAAGGTGTGTCGAATGCTCAGCACGTGTCGCAGTAGCACCTTTGTGCACGTCAATGTCAGTGTTGCTGGCATATAAATTAGATAGTAGTAGTATTATTATTAAGAAGAAGAAGAATATTGCTGCTAATAATAATAATAATAATAATAATAATAATAATCATCATCATCATCTATGGCTAGAGACCTATATACAATAAAAATGCTCATTTATGTGCTGAGGCTTTACCAGAGAACCCATTATGAGAATGATTTTGAATACATTTCTAGGTGCCGTTTAGTTTGAAAAAGTACAAGGTCTGACACACACTTAACGTATTGGATCTCTTTAATGCTAATCTTCTGTTTCGAGGATAAGTTTTGCGGGCGGTGGCATCGAAGGGACACTTTGACGGTGTAGCACATTTGTCTTTGTGTCTGCAAGCCATTTCCTTGCCGAGGTACAACCCACAATTAAACATTTAATTCAGATTTCCATTAAAAAGTCAGATGTTTCAGAGAGATGTTTCCCTGTTACAGTGTAGCAATCCCATATTAAAAACATATGTATGTGTATTAATAAAAAAAAAAAGACTATTTAATTGATGGCACTCTTTAGATATTTTTTCGTGACTTTTCATTCCTTGACAGAATAACCTTATAGCATTATTCTTGTGACTTCTTTGTTTGAGTCATTATACTGGAAATAATGTGGCCGACAGCCTTTTTTCTAACCAATAATTAGTTTTTTTTCCACACAAGTGTATATTGACGGACTTTAATTTCTCGCTGTCGCCTTCTTGCTCTCTGCTCCCTGTTGTGCCGTTGTAAACTAGCAATTAAAGGCATGAAAGTTTGCGGCTTCATTGTTCAGAGTGTCAGCATAATGGGCTGTTAGCGAACATGTCAGCGGAGAGAGGAAAAACATGAAGGAAAGGGGCTTTCGTTCTACGAAAAAGCGCCGAGGACCAACAAAGTGCCACGTGCAGACGTGCCGAGTAATAAGAGCCGCACCACGGTGGGGGTCTGTCAGGAGGAGAAATGTAGTCGCCTTATAAGCACGTTGCTGTGCATATTAGCCGGTTTCAGAAAACTGTTAAGTGTTAAATTTAGGGTTTCTTCAGTGAAGAGAAGAAACTACGAGATGTGGCTGAAGTTCCAATATATACGTAACACAAGCAAAAATGTCCAATAAACGGTTTGAAAACAGCATGAGCTCAATTGCAGCGTCGCTTAGTGCACCCTGGGTAATGAAATGTAGCAGTGAGGCTGTTACGAATAATGACCTTGTACTGCAGTTATAGTCTTTTACTGGGAGACTCTAGTCAACAGGGGGCAGAAAAGAGCACCAGGGTGTTATGGGAAGTGGCGGTAAAACTGGGTACCGCTGAGTACCGACCCATTTCAACCACAGGCAGGATCGCCGTCGGCTTTAATGTCAGGACCTTTTGTTCAGTGTGATATTGGCAGTATGAGCAGAAGGGCGTCTTTGTCGGAACCTGGTCAGATGGTAAGAATTCTGAAACGTGTTTGTGTCACTGGCAATTTCTCTTCTTTATTATTTCTTTGTTTTTAACTCCTGACACGTGCTACCATCTGGCATCTTAATGAGCCGAGCAGAAGGCTTTAAGACGAGGATTCAATCTTCCCAGACCCCCATAGACTTGCGAGACAGTGGCCATCAAAGTGTTAAAGTTCTTGCTTTATGTCGTTTTCAATATTTGTAAAGGCTAAAACTAAAATAGTTGCTCCTTCGATTTGTTCGTAATGCGTCTGAAGTGCTTACGGACAGTTAAATTACATGAAACGTGAATGATGAAGCCCCAGCATTCATAAGATCATCATGAACATGTTGGGCGTCTTGATGAGAAGCGCACAAGTTTTGGTGGAGTGGCGTGTTTTTCTGATCATTGTAAATATTATGCAGCTCTTGTAGATTTAAGGATCTCACGATCTTTTGGCAGAATTACATATCAGCTGTGCTGAAACGCAGAATCAGCCGAACGGCTGGTACAGGCTGACTCAGCACGTCTCAAGTGTTTCCGTCCTCTTCTTTTCCGCTGTTCACATTTTCCAGTATTTTTCCAGGAAAAAGGTTGCTGAAATATATCTGTATTTATTTATTTTACATTAAATGCTGTTTTTCAGAAGTTCTTTCACTGAAAAATTTAGCATGATATAAAACACGGTTTGATAAAACCGGATGTTTATGATGATGCCACGCAGGCCTTGTTGTGAGAATATAGTTGCAGTATGAGTAACTCGTACGCGATTCGTATGACACACATACAGACGGTATTGTACTTGCAGAAGGAATACCGGCCTCCTTCGGTTTGCGAACTGTTTCTGGGAGATTTTGGTACGACGGCTCTTCAGTTTCTGATCTCCACATTGAAAAGCCTGTCAAAAAAAAAACTGGAAGGCGCCTGTCGGGCGAGTGAAGTCACCGCTTGTACGTCGGCAGCCGTTTTGCGTTGGTTTCTGCTCTGGTGTCTTGTGGATGTTAGTTGTGGGCGTCCATGAAACACAGCTCTGGTTTTGTGGATGTGCACATTTATTGAACACAGCGTCTCTACACCAGCTTCTCTCTGACTCCCAGTTTGTGTTTGTTATATCGCTTCCCCATATACAGCTCCGTCTGTCTGACTGTCTGACTGATGTCCGTTTGTCTGTTCCTCACACACGCCCGCGTTTTTCAGGCCGCGGATTTGAAGTTTGGCACAGAGGTGCTTCCCAGCCCAAGTGAGGTTTTTGTACAGTCAAGTTCCTTAAACTCCAAAAAGGCTACTTGACATTTTGAAAATTTTAAAAATCCAGTCTCTGACAAGGCAGAAATTTTTTTGTTTATTCAGTGATAACTTATTGTATTATCTTATTTGTTTATTGTTAATGAAGTTTAGTATAACATACCTCATATTGTTGCAGTATAACAGAAGCAAAATGCACAGTCCAGGTGTTTGTAGAGAAAACCTTCGCACTTTGCATTCAGTCCAGCTGACAGGTTTCTTCAGTGGAATTTACTTTGTTAAGATACATCAATTCAGGATCAGCACCTTGGTCATGGGTACGACAGTAGGAGGCTTTTGGAGAAACTGCGGCACGGATTTGAGAAACTGAAATTACATTGAGGAAAACGGTCACTGTCAAAGTGCCGATGAGAGGAACGCTGCGTGACACGAGTGTGTGAAGCAGAGAACCGAGAAGAAAACAGCTACGGCCGACGTGTTGATGACACAGATAGTTGGAGTAAAAAAAGGACTCGGTGATTATTGAATATTGATTTTGACATTTAATAGCGCTGTTTCGCTAAGCGCTCCATTTCTCAAGACTCCATCTGGAGCAGTAATTGTATTGGTCTTGGTATTACTGTATGCATATTGTCATTCATTCATTCATTCATTCATTCATTCATTCACTTTCTGTGTGAGAATTAAGTTTCCCTAATTCACCTTATTTTTGCCAGCTTCACTTCTCAGGAATGGACGTATGGTTTGGGCACCATCAGTGGCTGTCCTTCATATGCAAAATATCTTTTTTCCACTTTATCCCCCCTGGATAAATGCAAGATGTTGAGGGCGTCTTTGGTTATCGTCTGCGCTTGCTTGTGATGAAAATTGGAGTAGAATAATGAGATAGGAATTTCTTATTGTGTGCTGGAAACAATCACTTTTCATTTTCCCCAGACGTGTCCTAACCAATAACACGTGGAATGCCCTCCGTTCAGACGCCGCCTTCCATTTCAATTTCTCTCAAGGCTTATATCCTGAGCTAAATATCCCGACAATGTGTTCACTCGCGTGAAGAATCCCATACAGTGTCTATCGGCATTGCGTGTTGCTTAAAGGAATCGCAGTTTGCGGCTGCAGTCCTAACCTTTTTGTTTCTGCAAATACGGTTTCCTCGGGGACACAAACGCTAAAAATAACACGAGCAGCAAATCTCATGCGTCGTGTGTTTGTTATAAGATATATGCTAAAAGGGGCCTGTTCCCCATGAGAAGTCATAAATGGATACAGTTGTGCCATTACACACATATGTATTCAACATCTATGACCAGGACCCAGGATTGAGTCCCAACTCCCACTGTAATATCCCTGGTCAAGGCGCTTGAACTTATTCCGTGGAAATTACCCAGCCATACGTGTGTTGTAAGTGACTGTAAATAGTTTTGAATAAAAGTGGAGAACAAATTTTAGAAATCTAATACATAAATGACTATACAAGTATATAGTGTATATA
The DNA here is from genome assembly GCA_900497675.1 of Arapaima gigas. Classification (NCBI taxonomy): domain Eukaryota; kingdom Metazoa; phylum Chordata; class Actinopteri; order Osteoglossiformes; family Osteoglossidae; genus Arapaima; species Arapaima gigas. Next base: position 386,220 of record UFQX01000122.1, on the reverse strand, counting down.
CGTAGACTGTAGACGAAACTATATATATGCACGTTATACATCAATACATACATGCAGATAGATAGATAGAGAAATAGACGGATGGATGGATGGATGGATCACTTTCCAATTCCAGAGTTGCCAAACCCAAAGTGAGATAGAGTTGTAGTTCAAAGAGGAAATAATGAGCAGTGATGGAGCCGGGTTTTGTTCCGCAGCACTGACGGAGCAGACCGTGTGCTTTGAGTTTCCCACTTCCCAGCACTTGGCAGAGCTTTTCCAAGGGAGCCCTCTGCTGTCCCCCAGGCCTCAAACAAATATATTCCCAGCAAACCCCTGAGGTTCTCCAGCATCTCTTGAAAAGGACAGCGACGGTTTAGAAGCCCGAGCGCACACAGACTGACGGTATCGCAGGGACCCACAAGCCGTCACTTTCAAAGCTGAAGGGAGAAATTAAAGCACTTTTTAGAGGACAGGAAAAGGTGCAGAATACAGCTCAGTGAATACAAACTAAATTAAATATATCCACTCATCCATTCCTTATCGTTAGCCGCTTAATCCTAATCCTGTACCCAATGTGTTTAGCACCCGGGGCAGATATTTTTTGGCACAAATACAATGTGCGGCAAATCACCGGCACCAGCTCGCCCGCCCCTAAAACAGCTGACCACCTCAAGCAATCCTCCTAATACTTTTTATGGGAGAGCTAAGGCACTCCCACAGTCCGAAGACACGTGTTCCAGGTGAGCGTGGTTGCCCTGTGATGACCCTGCAACCCACCCTCTGCTTCCCTGGTGCCTCCTCGGCTGGCAGAGTAGCACCCAGCTTTGGAGAGACTTTGCTCGGGCCAGAAACAAATTGTCTAGTTATAGTAATGAATTAGACTTGTTAAAACGTTTTCGAAAGGCCTGCTGCCGAGCCTCGATGAAGTCCTTGAGGATTACCTCAAAAACACAAACAAAAGATTCACCTCCCACTGGAAAACCGCTGCAATCGAAACCATGATACTTCAGTGCATTAAAGGTAACGTGTCTTTTGCGGGATGCCTCGTGGGGAGGGGGTAAATACAAATATAAAGTGCGATGCTTAATATTCACTGGTGCCCTTGGCTCTGTTAATAAGCATTTTTTCACATAATGATGTTAATATTTGTTGGAAAAGGAGAATAATGAGTGAGTGGATAATAACTGTAGAAGTATAGTGATAAGCAGTGAAAACCGTAGTAAAGCATCTGCTGTTATATGCATGAACAATGTAAATAAGGATATGGATGTTTAACCCGAAGTTTTAACAACCGTAGCTTTTAGTTGAACATGTTAGCTATATATAGTTTAATGTATGTCTATTGAATTTTTTTTTGCTTTTTTTTTATAATGCATTTGACATCCGATGTCCTTCAACCTCGAGAACCAAAGTCCCATAAATAATTTATTTGTTTATTATTTTTCCCCTTTCTATGCTGCTCATGGCATTGCTGCACCTTCTTTTCTGCTGGGTTGCCATTATGGATCTCTAGTTCTTGCCAGTTAATTTTTTTGCTTTCCTTTGGTTCGGCTCCCGCTTTTCAGCACCCCGATCCACCTCTGGCTGTGCCTGGTTTTGGCCGTTGACTCGTTTAAAGGCTTCTTGGACTTCTGGCCAAACAGATGCCTACTGCTCCACCCGGCCTATAGTCAACCGTCCAGGTTCCGCTTTCCCTGTGGGCAGTGGTTTCTGCCACTGCTCTTCGTGCACCCTCTGCCTGCTGCCCCCTAACTCTGCTAATCCCTCCTTTGCAGACGGGAATGTCTCTTACTTGAATAAGATTACGTGGGACAAGGTATCTGTTTCTTCCAGATGGCCTGGAAGCCCTTACTAGTTCAGGTCTTCCACTTCTTCCTGGGTCATTTGCTGCCTGCAGGTGGCAAACCGGGCCCTGCAGCCCATCACTGTGTGTCCGCCAAGAGTGGGGCCTGTGGTGAAGGCCCTCAGCTGGCAGTCTGCAGCGCCTCCCATTATGCCTGTGTTGTCACGACGTCACCTGTGTGACAGGACTGTGCTCTGCTCAGCTTTGCCTGCCTCTGCTCTTGCTCCTGTCTTCCGTTCTTCTCCTCCTTCTGCAACGCCTTTCTCCATGCAGCAGTGCGACCTTCTCAGTCTGGCCAGCGTCGTCCTCCCTTACCTGTCTTCTCTTTCTGCTGTCTTTCCCATTTCGGCATTTTTTAATGTTACAGCTGACCAACTGTCATTTTTTCTATCTCAACAGTGACAATCGAATACAGTTTTCAAACCAGCTCGGAATTAACACCCCCCCCCCCCACTATTTGTATCCAAATTTTCAGTTATCGGTACCACGACCATTAATATAAAAGTATCTTCCTACCTAGAAAGTGACATCTTGTAAGCTGGGGCTGTAGTTACCACTACGCAGAATTCGAACACCCCCCACCCACGGTTTCCTCTTGTTACTTGTAAGCAGGAAAAATCGGCCTCATATTTGTCATAACTCTGTAGAAGCTGTTATATAACTTCACTTGTATACATGAAAAACCAAGTCAAAGATTCATATCTCATAAGAGAGCTGCTCGTAGTTTGGAACTAAAGTGGCAGAAGGTGGTAACAAGAACCCTAAATATCTCTTGCTTTATGTTTACGAAAATCCAGAGTGAACACGATGAAGAGCTCAAAATGTGCAGGGTAGTGATAAACTTACAAAAGTTATACACAAGAGACACAACAGGAGACATATTTCAGCTTCAAAAATGTTTATGTATTATTATTATTATTATTAGTTTCTGCATTATTTTGCAACGCAATGTTTCTCCTGCAATGTTAGGGATTTCGCGGTGGGTTTGAGATGTTGAGGATGTGGAACGGCTTTGCGGGGAGTTGGAATTATTCCCATTTAAATGGATGTAATAACTGCCAGTTATTAGTGTGGATTTTCACTCTAGGGGTCATTTTGAGGGATAAATTAGGGTTACACAAAGGTATGAGTCTATTCTACAGACAATGCTGTTTCCTTGCACTGTTTTGTAGTTGTTACTCCCTCTCTGTATCGATTTCTCTCGGAAACGTCGCATCCCTTGTTTGTTTGCTTTTTTTTAGCAAATAGCTTGTAAAGTTCACCTCTTCGGTGTGTCACACTCAAACGTAAAGTGAAGATCAGTACTAACACCCGTCTCATTGCTCGGTGCAACCTCTGTTCTTCTTTGCACCGATTCACTCCAGACGTTCCTACTCCCCTAACTTGGACTAATCTCCCTTGGATTCGTCTTCCATCCGCCGACCATGAAAACTCGGCCGTTTTGCAGTTCAACCCAGCAACGTGAAATTAGTTTTGTAACTTTCTCCCTTCGACGCAGCCGCCATCAGCTTCTGTCTAACGTCACGAACCCGCACCGGCTAATCCCATGCAGCTCTTCTGAAATATGAACGTGCCACTTCATACCATGTAATGGAAACCAGTGCGTGCTGTAAGTGTCCAGTAGTGAATCTAGGAGTGGTTTTTTAATCAGATCTGTCCTTGATGTGTCAAGTTCAAAAGTTCAAGTGTGGTGACGTGATTTAACACACTGAACACTAGAGGTTGAGTTATTTTGTAGTTTCGCTCAGTTCCAATTTCATTGGGCTCATCTGAGTTATGAGTTATGCCAACACCGAGAACATTCCGCAAACCGCCTCACCGCTTAACGCCGCCGACGGCTCACGTTTGGCCCGTTGCGTAAGGACGGCGTTTAACGCGGTTTGGAAAAAACGGCACCGTGTACATTTCTCTCTCACGAGCGTCGCGGAAAATGTGTTAAAGGTAAATCAACTTTCTGTGAACCCTTTAAGAAACACACGAATTTGCCCGAAGTTGGGCAAGTTCCAAAAGAAATAAGAAACGCTGCATATTGCGCAGAGGAGTTTTTAATGGCAAAAATGATTAAATTGCTGAATTTTAACAAATTTCTGAAATGCCGTGTGGGGCAAACCACCGAACAGAATTAACTGAAAAGAGAGGCGATTTTTCTGTGCGTTTAATTCGTTTGACAGTATGTTCATCATTTCAGATCTGTGTAGTTGCATTTTTTGTTTTGCACATTTTGAGTCGCACATACACATATATATTTAGGATAGTTTTCTAACAAAAAGAATTCACCAGAATGAAGTGATAAATGAGAATTCTCTGGCCTTTTCTGTCTCGGTGCATTATGCAGGCCTGATGTATGTTTCTGCGCTATTATTACTCACTCTGCTCAAATCAATGCCCTAATCTTCTACCCCGTGATCGATTTCACAGTTTCTGAACTTGCAGGGTGACTTAAGATACCATTAAAATCTTGCATGATTTTCATATCATGGCGCAGTCAGTTAATGTGCACCTACTTTACCAAATGTGGCCATTTGTATGTGAGCGCGTGTGTGTGTGTGTGTTGGGTATGTGAGTATCTGAGTGTGTCAGTGTGGGAGTGTCATTGTATGAGTGTGTAAGTAAGTGTGTCAGCATCTGAGTGTATGTCACTATATGAGCACGAGTGTGAGGGTGTGTGTGAATATCACTGTGTGTGTGTGTGTGTGTGTGTGTGTGTGTGTGTGTGTGTGTGTGTGTGTGTGTTGCGTATGTAAGCATCTGAGTGTCAGTGTGTGAGTCTCACTATATAAGTGTGTGTGTGTGTGAGACAGAGAACGTGCACATCATGGAATATGTTAGCCTGCTCATCCCATGGATTCCTTCTCTTCTTTCCTGATTTCCAGGGTTACGGTACAGAAGATTTCATTCCAACAGCACAAACTGCTTTGCCTCTCATTATCCTCATCATATGGCAGTTTGTCTCTAGACCTGAACAGAGACATCAACAGTTAGCAAAGAAAACACTGCAGAAAAAATTAATTCAGATTAAAGACAAAGAAAAGAATTTAGACTCTTTTGGACACAAAATGATCGTAGGCCATTGGTGGTCCATTAACTTGTGGGAGGATCACAAATTATGTTATATATTAATTGTTCAGTCTATCTGTTTTCCAGCCAAAATTAAACATTAAATTTTAAAATGCTCACAAATTCACAAAACTGACTTTTTGTTTCAGGTCACAGGAGAAGCCATCCTCCGGGTGGTGACTGATCCTGTTCTTCCGTTTTATCCTTTGGATATTGCCTTGGATATTCAGAATAAACTAAAGGGTGAGTTTTTCTTTGTCTTTTTTAATATTTTTCAGCTTTAACTGGATGGCCTGCAGAACAATATTCTTTGCAAAGGTGAACTACTTTTACAGTTGTGTTCACGTTTAAATTTTCCATTTCATTGTTCTATTCCATCCCTTCATTCATCCATTTTCCATCTCTGCTTCTCCAGTGCAGGGTTGCAGTGATTTTTATATGTGTCATTTAATTTGTTTCGTATCCATTTCCTAATTTTACGCCGCAGTTAAGTGGCGTCACGTAAAATCTAATAAAACAAACTGCTGCAAAAGGTGCCGAATATCAGGGTTAATGAAGAGCAGATATAACACATACATCTGCGGGTGAAATATGCAGTGCCTTGATGGGCAGTCATACAGGTTTTTTCGAGTGTTTAAATCACCCCCTGCGTTGATGATAACAGTAAAGCAGTTGTTGCCTCTATCCTCTCCCGAACAAGCAGAAAGAAACCGACGTAGAGGTGAGAACATGACATGACAGCTTCAGGTGTACCCTGTGGTCCTCAAGCGCGGCAGTTGCCCATCCCTGAGTCAGAAGCACACGGTAATCCAGCGGCGTCCAGCTGTGTTCCAGAACAGGCGTATTTTCAGTTCAGACACGTCGTGTGCACATTTGGCGCTCTGAGCTTTACGTGGGTAAACCCTGGGAAACATTAAAACAATGGAAACACAGATCCGTCACAGGCTAACTTCACAAATCAGTGGGCCTTCGTCTGGCTTCTCGGAGAGAGACAGAGACAACCGAGACCCCCACAAGTTCTGACTTACTCCCGGTGCTCTCGTGCAAAGTATATATAGAGTATTTCTTAGCTATTATCTTTAAATCAGTTAATTTTTTTCTACTTTAATTTTTTGTGAGCAAATTTATCATTTTATGTATTATTATTTTGCTTTGCGCTCAAGCTCCTGTGTGATCTTTGGTGCTCAGTCCCCAAATCCTTGTGTAAGTTGTCGGCTCAGGGTCTGTCTTTCTTTTCTTCCTTCAGAGCTTTCCAGAATTAGCTTTAAATCTGACTCGGTCCGTGTGTAGTTTGCATGGGTTTCCTCCCACAGTCCAAAGCCACGCGCCTCAGGTTCATTTTCACTCTAAATTGTCCAGAGCGTATGACTTTGTGGGACCACCCTGCGACGCTCTGGCGAGCCATCTAGGGTGTAGTGTAGAAAGTGTGATTTTGGGATAGGGTCCAAGCCACCGTGACCCTGATCAGGACAAGCGATTAATGACAGCCGATGGATAGATGCACATATACGACTATATAGTGCACTAATCTCAAACAGCAGCTGCATTTGATCTCAACCCAGGCCCATCCGGTGTGTTAATTTACTACTGTTTTATAGCCCAGGGGAGGTGGTTCCAATCCCCATTCAGAGACCGACCATCTAGGGATTATTTACTAGGAGAACATCCATTTGGGTGGACGTATTGATAGCCTCATCATGGCTCTCAGCTTGATGGCCGGTGACCTTGAAGTTTTTAATCCAGGCACAGTTGTCTGTCTCCAGATAGGTCACCGCAGACTTAAATCTCATCCTCTGTCCTATTTAGAGGGCAACTGAGTAGCAGGTACTCCCTGCGGCTGACCTCTCGCACCACTGCTGTAATAGGTTTTAAATATTCATCTGATTACAGGAGGCNGTACATGCCAGAAGGAATCATTTACAGCAGCAGTTTTCCTTTCATTTTCATCCAGTTGCACAGAGATCACGTTGAGACGCGGCGACGGGGGGGGGGGGGGGGGGGGGGGGGGGTTAGATGTGTTATGTTTGTAATTCTTTGAAATAGCTGAAATTTCTGCTGGTGTCATAAAAAAATCACAAGTTAAAATGTGGCCACAGTCAAATACAGCTGACAGTCGAGTGTCACTTATGATAATCCTTGCATAACCTTAAATGCAACTTTTATGCATCCAGGCCAATTAAATATATGTGAATGAAACAGCATTTCTTCACTAGACACTGACACCTGCAACAAAGTAGCATTTCTTTCACAAAGGTACAGGAATAGGTGTTACAATGGAAATATTAAAATGTTTGAGAAAGTTATAATAATCATAGACTTGAATCAGGACTCGGTGGCTTTGGGGACATTATAAACACAGGGACAAAACATGACCTGCACTGAACCTGCCCTTTGACCAACAAATCAAAGCATTATGCTCTCATGAGACATATTTCACGTTTTTTAAAAAAAAGCATTTCTGCCCTCAAAATTATCTCCTACTTCTTATTTTTATTTATTTAAAAAAAACTGTAAACCCCCATCAATACTAAATCACCACACATGTATTCTAACATGGATAATGTTCATAACATTAATCCCACAGAGACTGTCCAGCTTCCTCAAAATGGAGCGTGCAGTTCGGTTGACTGTTGTCAGGTATTTATGCAAACTTAGAATTTGATTTTTAAACCCTGTAGTTTTCATACATTTTGCATCTGTTTCCTTTGAGGTTGCAGATAGACTTGGAGAAATTGTGACAAATGACATTCACCTACGGGAGCGGCTTCCACCTCGCTCTACATGTTCAGGTGTAGGTTTTGGTTCAGCTCAGTCTGTGTGGAGTTTGCATGTTCTTCCCATGTCTGCGTGGGTGTCCTCCCACAGTCCAGAGTCACGTGTTTCCGGATAATTGGTGGCTCTAAGTTGCCCATAGTGTGTGTGTGTGTGTGTGTGTGTGTGTGTGTGTGTGTGTGTGGGTGGTCACCCTGTGATACCCTGGCATCTCATTCAGGATGTAGTTTCATAGCCCGGTGATTCTGTGATGCCCCGACCAGGATTAAGCGTTTGACAAAAACAGACGGCTAGATTCTGAATGTAATGAGAATTCACACGTTAGGCTTCTATTAAGCCTTGCAAAACTCTTTGAGTCACTGGGCAAAACATAACAGACAGTTTATATTTTATTCAACAAAAAAAATTGTTTTGTAACTCATAAAAATCTTTGCCAACTCTTATGGCCTATATAATAATATGCCTTCTTAATGATTCATGTGTTTTATTTCACAGTCGTGAATTCCTTCTGCCAAGAGCTGCTGTCATGGTTCCTTAAAGCACAACTAATGTATATAAACTGCATTTCTCTGTGATTCAGACGGGATAATTACCTTACGATGGTTTTCGCTCGGCGGAGATGAAACGAATGCTTTTAACTGCAAAAAATAGCCACACAGAGAAGGATTTGGTTGTCGCAGTTAAGGATAAAGGGGGTGAAAAGAAAGGGAAGCTAAATGAATAATTCTAGGCTGAGGTCTTTCTTTTTTTCAAGTTGTTCCATGCTGTTTTTGGATTGGAAAAGTAAATGGATTTTCACGGACACCACATAATGCTGCACTATTCATGAAGGCTGTAATGGGTTGGCTGAGATTAAACAGGCAGAGCTAATTGAAACTTCAAGATCCTTTGTTTGCATTTCATAAAAAATGCATTTATGTCTTTTTTTAATTCTTTTTTTTTTATTTTTTAAACCATAGCAATGCAAAGAACGCATTTCCCACACAGGACACGTGCCTTTGAAAGTGTCCCCCTGTGTGTGTGTGTGTGTGTGTGTGTGTGTGTGTGTGTGTGTGTGTGTGTGTGTGTGTGTGTGTGTGTGTGTTATTAAGAGTGCAGATTATGGTGTTTGTTCATTTATTTGCTAAAAAAGCCAAAATAAAACAGCCCGAGTCTATTTCGGTCCCCATGTGTGACAGTCCTTGGATTTCAGTCCTTTTGGTTTCCATAACTCACACGCTCCCCGAAGACCAAAAAATATTAACATTTGTTGAAAGAATCAATTCCTGTGCTATTTTTTTTTCTCTCTTTCATCTGCATTCTCCTCTCGGACTGGTTATTATGTGTATATATTCTCCTGCGACTTTAATTCACGTCCTGCAGCCCGCCAAACAATTCATTTCTCATAGTGAAAAATGGAATAAAAGCATCGCGCTCTCTGTTCACCACAAAAAAGCATAAACCACGAGATGCTCTCTTGACAAATTTTATCTGCTTTGACAGTTTATATGCTGTAAGTTTGTGTCTTTAGTCTAAAAAAAAGGAAGCGCTAACCTTCTAAGGATTCAGTGCACGACTGCATTACCGTCAATATCCAACTGACGTGTCCAGAAATGCAGTCCTTCGGACGACTTTTCCTTTTTACTGCATGCGTTCTTCCTCATTTTATTGCATCCTGTATTTTTCTTTTTTTTTAACCTTTAATTCTTTCTTTATTCAGCAATAAGAAGGGACAAGAAAAGACGTTTTTGAGACTCACCTTGCTCAAGGGCTCTTTAGCACAAGGTGGCTTTTGGCCCTTTGCGAGGTGACAGTTTCAACCCCTATTCCGTGTCACGGATGTGACTTTTGGGGACATAATGATCTAAAGTATGGGTAGTTGTAGGTGACAGTGTTCTGCATGAACAGCTCACTGTAGGAAACTTGATTTAATCTCAGAAACTCACTTTACTTGTTTCCCTACCTACTTGGCCTGTATTTTTCATTTTAATAGGAGCTAAAAAATAATGTTTCTTTTTTAAGAGACCATGATAATTCTGAGGAAGAAAGCAGGATTATGGCTAACAGATAGCACTGTAATGAGAATGGCTGTGAATACAAGTTATAATGGGACCCCCCCCCCCAACCCCCCGTGTTGGCTGTGGGTGTGCAGATGGTGAGATGAGCATGGCAGAACTGCTGGAGAAGGCCGCTTCTCTGAGGGAGGGAGCCACGTTCTTTCAGTCTGAGATGATGCGTCCAGCCAACGACCCCAAGGAGCGAGACCCCTCCCACGTACGCATGCTGAATGATGTGCTGCGAGACCTGGAGAGGAGCTTCATCATCCCCCAGCCACCTCCAGGACTGTACAGGTAATACCAATGGAGGTCAATATTTGATGGCTAGATGAGATTTCTCTCTTTCTCTCTCTCTCTCACACACACACACACACACACACACACACACACACACACACACACACAGTCCATTCTGGCTCTTTCTGACTAGTCTGAAGGAAAGAGCCAGTGACCAGTTATCCAAATAAATTATTTGCGTATAATTTATTGTTATTTATTTACTGGTCAATAATGTTTTATATTCCAGGTATGAAAATGTTGTTGTCACAAAAACATGGAAAATACAGATTAATTTAAATCTTTCAAAAACAAGTTTTAAAAATAAATACCAAACAGTTCCTGGAGTCCTGTTGCACTGTAAAGAATTATTAAGCTTTATTTCACTGACACGTGTCTCCATCGTGACTTAAAACATTAGATACTCAAGTTTGTAAATTTTATATCTGTTCATATACAGCAGGTTGATTTTTGCTATATCAATCCAAGGGTATTAGGCAGGACTGTAGCTCATATGGGGGTGTTATTCTCGCTTTCTCCTTGCTCCCACTGAGCGGGAGTTGTGTTTAATAAGCATGTAAGCTTGAACGTTTGCAGACTTCGGTGAAGATAACAGGCATTTGAACTGTCATGTGGTGCATGAATGACATGAGCCATATATGTACTGTTCAGGAGAATTATCTGGTATCTGTAACAGGGGTCCCAGGTAACACGGGTTGTCTTTATACGTCTGTATTTGCAAAAGACATACATACTATAATACTGAAAAACAAATCAAAGTGTGTGTAACAGGACACTGGAAACTTCCATGCAAAAGAGCTGAGGTGGAAATATTTTCCCTGCAGCAGTGCAAAGACAGCCTGCTGTCAAGGAGTAATGAAGTCATGAAAAACACAGTTGGGCAGCAGATGCCTAGGATTAAATCAAACAAGTTACTCGTAATGTTATTGCCTTACAAGAGAGTCCTGCTTGTTTTGGCACTAGAATTTTTACATCGGGCACCCCTTGGTCTTTTCAACTATGGTAACTAATAAATTCAAGAGATTTCTAAGAGGTACTTAGGAACTTTTGCTCACACTTTGATATCCTCGTAAAGCGGGACTGTTATTCGAGGGAAGCCTGCAGTTGTGAGAAGCACAATCCACAATGCTTCCGTTGACTTAAAGATAGACTTATTTTTTGCAAATATCCTCATCAAAGAATTGACTGGAAGAGCACAGGGCTGTAAATGTGCAGAAGTATCCATACATTGGTTGCCCTCGACATCTGGGTAGTGTCATGGATGTGTTGCATGAACCCAATTTGAGATATCCATCCATCCATTCATCCATCTGTCCGCCCGTCCGTCCATCAATTCAGTCGTCCATCCATCTGCCCATCCATCCATCCATCCGTCCGTCCGTCTGGCCGTCCATCTATCCGTCCATTCATCCATCCATCCACCCACCCATCTATCCATCCATTATTGGTAACTGCTTAGTCTTGAGCAGGGTCGTGGTGGCCTGGAAAAAATATCGGGGATTCGATGAGTGCGAGGCTATGAAACATTCCTTACATGGGATGCAAGTCCATTGCAAATTCCAATTTAAAACATGCAAAAAAGTAAATAATTTACAAAATCCTTTTCAAGATACTGAGATTCTTGTGTGGACATCTAAATGTCCCAATTTTTCACTGAATCTCAATTTAACAGTAAAAGGGGACAAAAGTGCCTCTCAGTGTCGGAGAATGGAGATTTCGTATCAAGATGGCTTTTTGATTTTTGGAATTTGTGGATCAGTTTTAAGCAGTCATTTGCGTCGGTGAAATTTGTTTCTCATCAAAAATGTCAGGTCATGACATAATATGTTTTCTTTCTTTCTGCTGGGCAGGTGCACATCATTCTTGCTGGGAATATAAAACACTTTCAGAATTAAATTATTATCATATTATTCCCTTCCTATTCTTCATCCCTGGGACCTTTGTTCAGTGTTCACCTGTTGAGAAGAGAGCTGCATAAAAAAATTCAGGTGAACTGAACTAGTACAAACCTGCCGTGAACAACGGACAGGTTGCGACTATAGTAAAATATTGAATAATTATTATTGTATGTATATTGTATTTCTGTTTTTTGTATTACATTTTGAATTTCTTTCTATGTATTGTTTTCTACTGTATGTGTTCTGCTGCGTATTGCCTTCCATTCAATACTGACGTTGGATTTTAGACGTCTTAAAAATGTCCTGTTTCTAGCATCCGGACCGCTGTGACCCTGACCAACACAAGCGGTCAAGGAATATGGATGGATGGATGGATGGATGGATGGATGGATGGATGGGTGAAAGGGTGAAAAATTGAACTAGGATTAAATCTAAAGAAAACTAATGACAACTAACAGCAACAAGCTTTATTCGTGCTGGCAAAGACGCAGAAGCTACTGTCAACTTTTGCAACGCTCGCAGAATTATCGCACACTAGAGTTTGGCAAAGCTGCAACTCGAGATCTGGAAAAAAATTCTCACCAAAAATGAACTAAAGTGTCCAGGAGCATGAAGATAAGAGCTGTTGAAGCAGTAGTGTTTTCAGTAACGCGATATGGACGTGAGAGCCGGACATTAAAGAAGCAGGACAGGAAATCCATAGTCTCCATTGAACTATGATGCTGGAGGAGACGTTTAAGGGTACAGTGGATGTCCAGGAACACAAACGGATGGATACTGGATCAAGCCACAACTGTAAATGGATGAACAAATGATGAGGTTGAGGTTATTGTTACTATTTAGCCCTCCCCCCACCCCCAGGGGATGCTTTTCTTTACACTCCCTCCCCTCCCTGAGGAAGATCAATTCTTTTTAAACCTCCAATATACTGTGCAGCAAAATTATTTATATTTATAACATTTGTAAATAATTTTGCTGCACACTGTTTCAGAGGGTTTTTTATATTAACCATACATATGTCATCATTTTGATGCCAATTTTATTCTAAATTTCTGTAATAAATATGAATAATAAAAATAATGCGTAGCAGAGATTACAGGTACCGCCAGAGTTCTTTAGTTGTTGTTTTGTCTCTGTGAGACAAAAGAAACAAAAAATAGATGCTTTTTAAATATCTCAAAAAGCGGAATTGTCTTCACTCTTGGAGAACGTCGCCATTCTGTCACATCTTCACATCCGCAAACCAACATGTGTGTAATTTGTATGTTGTTATGTTCGGCTGCTCTTAATACATGTACACGCACGTACACTGGTCCAGGGGTTTGACAGCAGTGGCTCTTGGTCCAAAACGCAGCGAGCGACCGTTACAGACACTGCTTTTTTCACCACTTTTAGTCACCTTGTAGACTTTTTTTAATTCTTCGCAAACAATAATTTTTTACAGCCGCTGGCACCGTCTTCCTGCCTGTCACCTGGAGCAAGTGAAAGTTCTGCCGTTTTGCACGTCTGTCAGATTTTGTCACAAGAGCCACAGGCTACATACGTTTTGGTGTCATAGAATATAATAATTGAAATTTCAAAATCCAGACGATGTTACATGTCAGTGATGACTTTCATTTTTCTGTCCGCCCCTGAGTTGAATCCTTTATTAGCCAGAATAATATGTGTGAGCAAATGTTTATACTTCTTTAGCAATCTTGAGGGGTGAGCAAGTTCATTGTTCAAGGAGCGTATGTTTCAATTAGTGGTTGGTTTACGACAGATTGGTGACATTATTGTATCAGTTATCCTTTCAGTGACATTGCTGAGTGCTGACATGAAAAAAAAAACATTGTTTAAACGCTGGGAATGTGAAATAGCCATTCTGTCTATTTTGCTCTGCGTTCTCAAAGGAGATCTAAACTAGCCTTAACCCTAACCCAAAACTACAATAGGATCACCCCTCTTTTCTCAGCTCTTAATATGGATAGCTACAGTATACATGTTCCCAAAGTTAAAAGTCTCACAACTGTGGCTATAGTAAGCATGGTGATGTTTACTGGCAAGAATAATAACAATAGTAATCTTTTAAAATACACACTGTTATGGACAGTTTCATAGCCTGGAACCCAATGATTCTATGATGGGCTTCAGACCGCCATGACCCTGCTCAGAAGGAGTGATAAATATGGATGGATGGATGGATTGAAATATCTGAACAAGACTTGAGGGCCAGTCCTTTCGATCCAGTATGATGAAGTGTAGGGTATGAACTGTCCACCTATGTGTAAGAGTATGCAACCAGGAATCCCTTTGAGAATAATAGAGACACTTTGTTCAGGTAAAGAAGATGTCTGCATGCTCATAGATACTCCTTCAAATAATGACAGTAGGACAAAAACATTTCTCAGTGTGAGTGCAGTGCCAAAGGTCTGGGTCATAGTAAACGTATGCCCCCTTTGAGCTCCTCACATCCTCTTGAAGAATCCAGGTTTGAATCCTACCTAGAACTTTAAGTTGTACAAACTTTGTATTATAAGTCACGCTGAAGAGCAGCATCGGCTAAATAAATGTAAATGATGGATGGAGTAGTTGTGTAAATGGGTACGTGCAGAGCTAAAGTGGGGGAAGGTGAACACACTTCAGTCTGAAGTCACCCAGGCTGTACGTATGCTTCCTGCTGCAAGTGGGGTCAGAACCTTCTCTTGAGAACATAGGTTGTACAGTGTTGTTGATGCCTCCCTCAGGTGACCTCCGTTCAGACTCAGTAACTAACTAGAAATCACCCTTTAACGGTTAACAAGTCACACCTGAGAGCTCAAAACCTGAACGTTAAAGGCCTTTCATCCCGCTGAAGGAGGGCCTATACATTTTAAAGGGGTCTTCAGTGGTGTGAACTCAGTTTTAAGACTCAAGGTCATAGCTGCTCACTAAACCTAATCCAGTGTGTTTACAGATGAAGAATTACCTTATTTATTCCGCTTTGCGCCATGCAGCCAATCCCAGTTCAAATCAATAAACTATCCTGCGATGTGAAGAAAACTGTCCCAGAAGACGGTGGATTTTTTAAGCATGTGACGACATCGCAAAGTGTACACAGATATACCCGAACGCCGTTTTTATTGAGGAATCGGCCTCACGTCATTTAGATACTTCCTTATAGTAGTTCTTTCACCGCCTCTCTGTTTCCAGTTATCTTCAGGTATGAGAAAATTTTAATATTTGGTTTATTGTTTATTTTTGATCGAGAAAAGAAAAAAGAGCAAAAAGACTCAATGTACCGAGTAAAAATGCACAGTTTGCATTCATTCAGCGGCATTATAATTTCTATTTGTAGTTAAGCTTGCATCTTGAGCTGTGGATGTGTAGAAACGAAAAGAAAAACGACAGCCACACTTCAGAAAAGATAAATCCACTGAAATGTTAATATTTAAGGACCATTTGTTTAATTAGCAGACAATTTTCCTTAATAATGAATATTTTCTAGTATTTAGCCACCATCCTTATCCAAGGTGGTTTAAAATGCAAGATACACTTAGCATAAACTCACTACAACTGTGTTGTATGTAATACTGTAACATTTTGATCGCTGTTTCATCCTGTCAATTGTTCTTCTCGCTTTGAATAGGAACCTCCTTTACAACCTGAATCCACACACCGCGCAGTTCTCCATCCTGAAGTATGCCGAAGACGCGCAAAAAGAAGGCAGGATGAACGAGTCCTTGTCCCAGGTTTTAAACGCCATTAATTCAGCGGAGAGGCTGATCAGAAGTGGGCTTGAACTATTTGAGAACAATGTTATTCGGTCAAACTGACACACAGAGGTCAGGCTTACAGCACTGTTCCCACAGACGCTCTGTTGACGGACACTTGCAGCCTGAGAAAAACCTTACATTCCGACCACGCCGAGCTTGTTTAATACACTGCACAACTGGTGTGTGGGGAAATGAGAAAATGAAAAAAAAAAATAATAAGGTTCAAATGTGCTTGAAGAAAATTACAATTATAATATGTTGTCTGAATGTATCCATATCTGAAGAAGTTGTGGCTTAAGGCAACTTAAGCAAACTAACAGATGTTTAATATTTCTGCTTTGCCCCCTTCTCTGCCCACTGAAATCATCAGGCACTGGTTTCTAAAAGCACTTATGCTAAAAGGGTAATAACAAGTACAGTACAATACCAAAAAACATGCACTTAAAAGCCTGAAGGCAGCGGCTAAAAAATAATCATCCTGCGGCCAGAGAACGGAGGACTGGAGAAAACATATGGAGCACAACAACTAAGTAAATCTACTTGACAGAAGCCTTGGAGGATGTAACAGTTTGGCATTTATCAGCTGTGAATGCAGGCATCAGAGTATTACAACATCTCCGTTCTTCACAAGCTTTCAAAACACTTGTATGACAGCAAATCTCACAACTTGTTTTTTTTTAATTCGTAACTTGCTGTGTTTGTATTAAAGCTGTTTCATTTTATGTTTTGATGTTTTAGATGTTTTCATTAATAGCTATGTTATTGTTTGACCGACACGTCAGTGTAAATAAATATGCACTATTTTTTTTTTTTTTTTGATAGAGTGAATAGAAGGGCAATGAGCGATATTATTTGGAGTACAGTGTGTTGTTTTCTAAAGCACAAACCCCAGCTCTCAATGTGCCTTACCAGCCCTCGCGGATACACGAACTACTAATGCACATGCGGAGATGCAAGTTAATGGCAGATGTACAAATGATGTCAGTCGGGGTGTTTGGACGAGTTTGTGGAGATACGCTGTGTGTAAACTGCTCCAGTAGGCGTCTACTGGACCAAACTGACCTCTTCATTGATTTCCCGGAGGCTGTCGATTACAGACCGGTTTTCACATCCTTTATAGCTTCACTGTACATAAATCTCTCATGAGCGCTATAACATTGTGTATTATTTCAGGTTTTGTTTTTTTTTTGGTTCACTTCCTCATGACATTTGAGAAAATATTTGCAATTCTATATAAAGCTTCAGCATCAGCATGGTGACATGACCTGCTCAGAATAAGATATTTAATTAAACTTTTTTTTCTTTCTCATTATTGCTTCCAAGAATACCCTGCAAGTCCTTAAGCGGCAGTGGAGAAGGAAGCTGGAGTCATATATTCATGGTGATACAGCTAGAGTGTCATATTAGGCAGAACGTTGTTGTAGTGCTACCTTAAAAGGGTCAACTGAGGTTAGGTGTGTGACAGTAATAATCCGCCTTTCTGGAAATCGCGTTGTCCTCGATATGCACTGCGCTGTATGTGAGCTTTTCGTTCATATTTTCAAAGCAATTTGTCAAATTTACAAGACGGATGCATTTCCTGCGTTGTTTCCATATGGGTACGTAGTGAAAAATGAACTGCTTACAAGGGCAATGATTTTGTTTGACAAGATTTTCAAAACTAAAACACAAGGCCATAAAATGCTTTGTTCAGGGAAATTTATTTTAAGCTTTAAATTAAAAACTGTGCCTTTATTTAAAAATGGCTTTACGATATTGGTTAAAAAAAGGGGGGGGGGGGGGTCCTGCATGGTGGGTACATTTTAATCCCTACTATTGCCAAAAAAAAAACAGGGGTTTCTCTGAAAATGGGTGAAGAGTTTAAAAAGAAATTATACGTAATATCCAAGACAGTTCAGTCTAGTCAACAAGGCACTTCAATTTCAGACAAAGGTAGTAGCAGTAAAATGTCTATTTATTTTGTATTATATGCAGTAGCATTAATTTAATTCTATATCAGCGGATTTTTGCTGCCCGATTTCAAGTCGACTCAACGTTAAATTATGATATAAATAAAGGTATCACTGTGCAACGCATTTTTAGCTGTTGGATAGCATTTGTTGTATAAACCAGCAAAAATAAAATGGTCAACAAAGACTGTCCTTCCAGTAATGACAATTGCACGTGCAAAGGCACCTGCTGAAATATGTGGAAATTTTGACGTCAGTAATAATCTCAATAGCACACAAAAGGTGACACTGTTGGTGCAATAAAAATGTGAAACAGCTAAATATGTAGGCATCTGGAAAGAGTTTTTTACTTTACCTTTACACACAGAAAGGTGTGCTGGCTAAATAACCTTGAATGTTAGGTACTCTTTGGTTTTATTTGTAACTGGATTGAATATCCCAGATGTTTTCTGCATTTGGTCATCCAGGTGTACATGTTTGTTTATTGATATTGTACAGTATTTATATGCCGAGCTTTGTACAATTCAGCAAATGATGCACATTTTGACAGGTTTTTCTAAAATTGCGTTTAGTATGTTTTACTACCTTCAGACCTTTGACCTTCCTATACCTTCAGACCTTGAAAGGATCCAAAATAAGCAGCAATTTAACAGTTATTGGGGTCAAATATTTGACTGTCAATTATATGGTGAAAATACTGTATATTTCAAGATTTCCTGCATATGGGTATGAATGATAATATTGTTATATTCAAGAACATTTTCTTATGTATTCTGTCAAAACAATCAGGTTTTGGACAGGTGTTCAACATTGTTGTGATAAAATCTAACATGTTTATGGTAGAATAAGTTGTCTTAGTCGTGTTCGTATCATTAGTTACAGAAGTTTCAGTAATGTTGTGATATCTATGTATCATCATCGCTGTAGCATTAAGTATATGGTGGGACTATTTGTATGACATATTTAGTGTTTTATTATTTTTGTGTTGTTTTTCTACTGTACTTGTAACCTTAAAATATTGTCACTGGAAAAGAAATTGCACTTCTTGGGGGGGGGGGGGGGGGTCCCAAAAAAAACTACAAAAAT
>UFQX01000122.1:299314-359515 GCA_900497675.1 Arapaima gigas | reverse complement strand
TTTTTTTTTTTTTTTTTTTTTTTTTTTTTTTTATGAGAAACTTTTTTTGTAGATTCCTCTGAAATGTATGCTTTTAACCTATTTCAACTGTCTTTTCAGCTATACAGTTATAAGAAATGTGTTAGTATATATTGTCTCAAAGATTTTAGTTGACAACTTGAGAAGTGACAACTGAATGGAAAAAAAATCACTTGTCTCTTACAAATATTTACATGGCTGTTATACATGCTGGCTCTTTGTACCGAATTTATATGCTGTCCTTGTATGGACGTTCTCTGGGTGCTTTGGTTTTCTTCCTCGGTCCAAACATGTTTCAAGTGGATTGGTGACTATAAATCACCTTTAACTCAACCCTGTGAGAGTGAGTGTGTGTGGTTGCCTTCCACTGATATATGGCATCCCAGACAACGCGTTTCTTAACTTGTGCCTTAAGCTAGTTGTCTGTGAGAACGACGTTCCCTACAGTGTTACAGGTACTTAACTTTTGCAGACAAACTCAACACATCCTATGGTTTCCAATTTTTTAATCTTTTTGTGTTTTCTCCTACTCCTCCACATCCTCAATATGCATTACTAAGTTAGTAGAATCTTATTTCTAGTGGTATTAGGCAAGATTTTGCCTGATGTTTCAAAGGGAATTGAGCTTTCACATTAGACTGCTAATCCTTATTTTTTATTCAAGAAGTTAATCAGCAGCATCTTATTAATATGCATCAAAGCCGGCATTGTCCTTGTAATTGGGTCAGCGGAGACAGCATCAGGAAGCGTTGCTCCTGAGATCTGCCCACTTTCTTCTGCAGTGCTCAGGACAACATGCCTTGCCAGGGTCAAGCTGTATAAAAGACTCCATTTGTTCTCACACAGGGACCTGTATACCCCGACAGTGTGGCTCACCCTGCATTTTAAAGATCTGCACAAGAGGAGGATATTGACCTTTCATAAAAATGTCACAGTCAGACCACCAATATGAAGGAAGAAGAATTATTCCAGCGGCTCTACAATTTATAGGTGTGACTTTGTTACCTTGGACTTGACTCCAGCTGAGTCCAACTGTGCCCACGTTGTTAACTTGACTACATTTACTCATAATTCACATAGCACTTTAAAACACAGAAGTTAGACTCTTAAGCTCCTCAGAATGGTGGAACTCATCTATAAAGGAAAATTATATTATTTTTGAATCCAGCTCAGTCTGTTTGGAGTTTATATCTTCCACCGGTGTCTATGTGGGTTTCCTCCTACAGTCTAACAATGTGATTCAGGTTAATTGGTCACTTTGAATTGCCAGTAGTGTGTGACTGTGTGTGTGGCAGCCCTGCAGTGGACTTGCATCTCATCCAGGGTTTACCTGTCCTTGCGTAACAACCAAAAATTCTGTGGTAGTCTTTGGACTGCTGCAACCCAGACGAGGACGTTAGGTTAATGTCAATGTGGTTTGGAATATTTTCCTGCCGCACTATTATTTTCACTGTCATTTCTGAGAGTGAGAGCGAGTGTGTCGATTATGAGATGTTGGGAGTATGAGAATATCTAGTTACTGGTAGTTTTTTTCCTCGTGTGATAAATAGAACAAGGTTTTTCAGTGGAATTTAAGTGCCTCATCTTTTATTTGCAGTAGCAATTTTCAAAATAAGATTTATTCTGGCCATAACCCTGGCCAGGATAAAGGCAGTTAAGGGCAACAGATGGGCAAATTCATGTTCATTCCATGTTATGACATTTTTAATCCTTGACACGCATTTTGGAATATACAATGGTCAGTATGTATGTAATACTAGTTCCATTCCATATGTACGTGTGTATGCACATAGTGTAAAGATATCCGTGAAACGTCCGGCTGGTCCATAGCGTATCCTAACAAATTTCTTTGTTTCAGATTGTATTTCAGTCGCCACCATATTAGGAACTGGAATATTAGGTGAGTAGAATCTAAATTTATGTGTGCATGATTTGAATGAGTCTTTTCTGACATATCAACTCTTTTGCTTTTGCCTTTATATTAAAAAGTAAGAAAAATATTTCTTCTCTGGGTAGTTAAACACTTGCTGTCTCCAAATCCAGCTGGGTCTTCAGATTGATTGTGGGAAGAAAAAAAAGTCTTTTTTTCTGGGAGAATAGGGTTATAAGGTAGACACATGCCTGCAGGGCATCAGAATTAGTCACAATTAACCGTTGAGGTACAAACGGAGTAAAGAATGCTAAACGTTTTTGAAAGCTCTGAATCACGGTGTTCATCTCTTGACACCTACGGGAAGAGTGTTGCTGAGATTTTAAAAATAAGCAAGAAGAAATTCATTACAGGTTCCGAAATGAACGCGAATTAGTGTTCGGCTGAATGAAAGAGATATTTTAATTGTTAATTTGTGATCCATTTGTTCTTATTTTGTGAAATGATTTTTTGTACGTCTCCTATTAATTACTGAAATTCACACACTCTAATGTCCCAGCAGTGTATTTCTCCATTTGGAAGCAAAGGAAATGGATAAATACTGTTTTTCTTCAGTATCCATTGTCCTGAGACTCATTCTTCAGCAGTTCATGAGCTGTAAAGTAACATATATAAAAGTCTACATAGGTTTATGAAAGACTAATTACATGGTGCATTGACTTTAATTTTTATTTCATCTTAGAATGAATAGTTCTCAAAATGCCTCGATCAACTTAATCAAAGTCTCTGCTGTGTTACTTTTATGGTTTAATGTGTTTTTTTTTTTTTTTTTTGCATCAAAATAAGTACCATCTGCCATTTTATGGCTTTATTACAAGTACTTGTTGTAAACAGTATTATGGAAACTATTTGTGTGCTTGTTCGGTTTAAGGTTTACATCAAAATGTTCTTGACTTCAGGTCTCCCTGTCACAATTGCACATGCGGGATTGATCCCTTTCCTCATCTCATTTGTCATTGGCTTCTTTGTTCAGGTAAACATTCAGGAGCATCTCCCATCCATCTGTATATTTCTGTGGAACTGTTAAAATGAATATTTGTTTCATGTTGCTTTTGATACTGTCACATTGCTGATGTCATATCTCAGCCATTTTTGATGTTAGTAAGTCCTGATTTGTATACTGGCTTTTACTTATCATATTTAATCAATTGCTTTTCATAGTATTATAACTAGTGCTGTTCTTTACTTAAAGTGACCCAACTCAACTGGACACGCAAAGTATCTTATGGTGCATGGAACGACATATTGTTTACGTAGATTGTGCTTTTTGCATATTTTTGTTAAATTAATCATTTCCAACTTTTGTAGCCATGCAAAGAAGCATTATTACATTGGTCTTACATTTTGGACTAACTTTAAATACCAAGGTACTGTAGCTTAATGGCAATAAAATTGAATGTCTCAGTAGTTTGCTTCATGATACTTGGCTGTCCTGTTTTTCCAACTTAAAGTTAATTTACATATTTTTTCCTCAAGCATGAGCTATAATATTATTGAAAGCCAAGGAATTGCAATAAACTCCATCCCTCCCCTTTTACTTCCCTCTTCCATCTGCTTTCATTTCTTCTAGGCTCTCCTCATATACTTGTTTGTTGACTTACTGCAGAGATGCCAAGCTGTTCAAGTGGAGTCTCTAAAGGTATAACACCGAACAATGCCTAGCCTAATTTTTATTAGATTTACATTATGTTGTAGAAACACATTTCAGTATGGTAGATAAGAAATGTAAATGCAAAAAAGTGGAATTCTTATAACAAAATAGTGTTTATACGTTGAAATATTAATGTCTGAATGAATTTTTTTAATGAATATATTTATTTTTCCCACAATTTTTAGTCTTTGGAAACGGAGAGAATCCTGATGCAAGATGTTGGGGAGGAGGAGCCTTCTATTATGAACACAGAGGATGAGGAGGAGCATGAAGAAGTAGGTAGGTCACATTTGAAGGGTAATGTGTGAGTGAATTGAATGTTCATTCAGTTCTATGTTCACTTTAATTTAAAAATGTTCATACGTGCATTTGTGAGTTCATATCTGCTCTGTAGCTGTGCTAAACCCAATGACAGAGTTGCAGTTTGGAAGCTTGGGGCTTTTTCTGGTTTTGCTGGGACTGAAAGCTCCCAGGCTATCCAAAGAACTTGCTGGTTTTATCTTTCAAACCATTTGCCTGTGTCACTGATGCACACATACTCATACAAGAGGCACTTTCTAAATCTGTGCTGAACCCAGGTTCATAGCTAAGGCAATGTAGGGGTCTGAAGTGGCTGAAAATTTGTCTTGAATCTCAATAGATCTCAATATATTCTGAGTAAAAGACACATGAGACTGGACCTGTGTGCACTGTGAGATACGACAACTTGCACTCAGGTTGCTACATGTGCTCTTGAAAGACATGGTAGCCCACAGAAAATAATTTTACTGATTTTATATGGTAGTGGTCATCTAGCAAAAGGCTAGTTTATTGAGTCGGAGGAGAAAGATCCATCTGCCTTTTTCATTCGGATAAAAAGCAGCTCAGCGGCGCAGCAGCTAACGCCAGTACTTCACAGCTGCTCACTCAAGTATACACTGAAATCCTGCATAGGGTGTGCGATGTTTGAATTTCCCCCCTATTTACTTCCCAAAGGTAATATCATTCCCTTCCTTAGCCAGAAAACAATGTGAGTAGTTCACAAAAAGCATTCTCTGTGTGCAGCTACTCATACTGTATACTGGCAAAAATGGTGCTTTTGTGCAATTGTCTCTCTCTGTTGGTGCGTTCACTCCGAGCTGCATGTTGCCTTGAAGAAAAACCTCTGGTAAATGAGTCGAATTTGACTCCATGGCATGGGCCACAACTCTAAAAGGACCCATGGCAACAACAGGAAAGTCAAGTTTTCTACAGAGAATCTGCCCATTGATTCAGACAAGAAACTGCACAATAAATTGACCCAATAAAGGCATATGATATACTTTCTTGGCACATTGCTGCTGGAAAGCTGGAGTATTAAAGAATGATAGAATGTTATAGTGTTATACTGTAGAATAATCACAGGAAATGAGAACGTTAAGCAGCAATGCATATGATTCTTTATATGCCTCTCATAATTTCAGAAAAAGATGTGCAATAAGTTATTCTGAAGACAAGATTTTTTTTCTAACATATTCAGGTAAAATCAAGTAAAAGAAAGAATTTTGCTACAACTATGCAGATGATTGTTGGTTTACATATCCTCAAGTGGTGGAAGAAAATCATGGATGGTAATATATGTGGGAAGAAAAAGTCTAAAATAGGTACCGAGACAGTGACGTAGCAGTCTATTCTGCACTTTTGTATTCCTGTACAAAACATGTGGAAATTGTTGCCGACAGCAAAAAATTCATGTAGATTTTTTTTTTTAATGAAAAGAAGTTGACTATAGATTCTGAACAAAAATGGATGAAAACAGACCTGCATTTCTGCTGTACTGTTTTCAATACAGAAAGAAATTACTAATGTTAGATCAATAATTCTGTTTTGTTTTTTTTGTTTCCTTTACTTTCTTCATAAGGCTCCTAGTTTTTATGGCAATGAGGTGATGTGGAAAATATAGTTATTATATAATTGTATAAATTATATAATTATATTATAACCTTAAATGATACACAGATTGCAGCATTTAAGTTGTGAGAATCAGAGAATCAGGTATCCAGCATTTAATGGCTGGGTTCAGCTTAACTTTAACCAGTACATGGAAGGCTTAAATGCTGAAAGAGAAACTTTAAAATTCATAAGTAAAGACACACAGCTTCACCAAAACTAGGGAAAAAATATACTAAAGAGCTCAAGTTATATTGAGCGTAAACATTAAATACATTGTGATTGTATTGTGATTTACTTGAGCTGAAAATTAGTTTAAGAACTTATTGTTCTTGTATGAGTGAAGTTGGGCGTGAGTATCTGTAGGTCAACCTGAAGCTTGCTGGGTGCTTATGTGGCAAGTAAGGTATATGAATGAATGATCCAAAAGAAAGTAATCTTCCAGAACTAAACCGCTTGGAAGGTGGTATAGATTGAAGATATAGTGCCATAAGAAAAAAGAGATTTATTTATTTGTGAGTAGCCTACTGAGAAGAAGACGGGAGAAGAAAATATTGCCAGCAATTTCTTATAGGTAACAGATTGAGAAATGGATTAATGGGGTTAGCTTCTCATTTCACACCTTTCACAAGTAGAAGAGTGGAAATGATACACAGCTCAGAGTAGCTGTTAATGACTAGTTACTGGACCAGGAGAATGTGCTTTTAGGGCTTGGGCACATCATTTATTCCATACTTGAATTTACTTGAATTAGAGTAGGGAAAGTGCAGTGGATTTTCCCTATTTCATGGAAGCTGCTTGCTGTAGGATTTTCGTTCAGATGAATTAATGAAGTTTTTTTGTCAAAGTTTAATACAGTATAAGGTCCTTGACTTATGAATTGTCAACGTATAAACCTTCATTTCACTTACACACCTTTACACAGAGAAAAAGCTGGCCTTATGTTCAGTGTGAACAAGCTTGTACATATGATCAGTTTATTGAACAGTTTAGCAACTGAGTTAGAAGTCCAACTTTATCATCGTAATAGCATTTGCCTGCAGTATCAACATTCCCAGGCAAATTGCTCTTATTGTTATTTTGATTTCCTTGTTGTCACTCAGTTCACTGTCATGTTTCTTCTGTGCTTCTTTGCATTTAATAACCCAAGAAGTAAGTTTGAAAACTTTGTAATTTTGAAACACACTAAATACTATTTGTAAAAGGCACACAAAAAGATCAGAATTTTGTTGAACAAGATGTGACAATGACAACATACATTTTCATCTGTTTAATTCTAACATAAATTGTTAGAATTAACTTCATCCATAATTTCTTTTGCACACTGTATGCCAATGGCATGAAAAGACTTTGTGTATGTTTTTATTTCAGGAAAACTATAAAACTGAAATGTAGTGTGTCCCTGTTATGCTTTTTGAGATATATTTTATAAAACATGCTGACAATCTATTCTGATTAAGATGTCGTTGTGTTGCGCGTTTCATCCACGTAACACCTCAAAAGTACCCATGTAATATCATTATACATGCATATAGTACTCCAAAACTGACACACATTTAGGATAAAATGTCAAAAAATCCCATTAAAATTGACAGTTACTGTTTGAATTTAACATTAAATATGACACAACATAACACGATAGCTGCCCTTCATTAGTGACTAATATGGTCTGGTTGTCTGTGCTTCTTCAAGTCTTTCATAGCTATTATGTATTGTACATTTAACTCTCACAAACAAAGGCTTCTTTACAAAAAAAAGAACAGTAAAGAGAAAATAAAACCAATCAAAACAATGCAAATGAGTTCATCCCCAACCAAAAAAACTGATGTCTATTATCCTGATTTTAAGATTAAAATTTGTAAAACTTGTAAGCAAGGGGTTTGGAGGTTGATTTGTGCTGCGCTAATTTTTTCAAGCTGCAAAGAAGACTGCATGGTGCCTTTGGTGTCACCCACAATCTGAATTCAGTGTTAATTCAATTCTATGTTAATTCTAAAATAGGAAAATAGATCTGTAAAATAGGAGAATTAAATTAAACATCTTATTTAATCAAATGCATGTAACCTGAATACACACATCTCAAGGTACAACTATAACACACCCCTGCAGTTACCTCTGCTCAGAACTCTATCTGTGTATCGTGTGTTATTACTAATGCATACATTATGAACACATAAATGTGATTAATTATAAATAGCTATTTGAAATCGTTTATTTGTTTGTTTAAAAAATAGGGTTTTTTCAGTCAAGTGTTTAAGTGGTTGGGTTGCATCGGTGTGAGCCGTTACCGACTGTCCTTGAACTGTCGCACGCTGGCATGATGCCGTCGAACGGACGCAATCCGTCAACAGCAGCTGTCGCTTCAACAGTCCATTCATTCACCACTGAGTGCTGCAGCTCAAAAATATAGGAGAGAAATGACGGTTTAATCGTGCTTTGTGAGCACTGGGATTGTCCAGATGAACTGTTCCCACTGCTGTCACACTCTCTAAACCTATCTAATGCGTGTAATTGTGCTGACAAACAATGTTTCTAGAAAATGAGGATGCATTTTCTGTATTTTTAGGTAACCAGAAGAATGGGTCAGTATATTTTGTCATCAGGGTCTGGCACTGTCCGGTTGTGGTGGGGAAAAAATGTGCAACATGTTATAGGTTAATGGCCTTCTGTTTCATTAATCTTAAATGTTGAGTCTCACACATATTTACATTGCACGTGGATTGCTTGAAACCTGCATTACATAATTTGAGCGTTTTATTTCCCACTGTGGCAGAGATGCACAAACAAGCACTTGCTTATGGCAGTGTGCATGAACGACGTAATGCATTTCATTTTATCACCGGCCGCGACGTCGAAATCGCTTTATCCGACGACATTTCCCGGGACGCACACTCTCAAAATCAGGTGAAACTGTGGGTCATTGTTTTAATTTAATCTAGATTTTTTTACATTTACTTAGAAGTAGATGTTCTTGTAATTTTACCCAACAATGAAACGCCCGCAACTGTATATGAACCTCAAACATATTATTGTGTTTTAAGGTTGTCAGACAGCCGGAGACGATATTTAAGGACGTCTTTTCAAAACTCCTGGCAATTGACTATTTTTGCTTTCCGTGAGAATTAAATACAATTTATAATCTGATGTCGTTTATGGTTGTTCCCTACACTAGGCTCGCTAAGCTCATGATGTTCATTTCAGTCACGCTGAAAAAATGATGCTCTTAATAAAGCTCAGTGAATTGTGACAGTTATGCACTTTTTACTGTACATATGATGTGACAGGCCTGCCTAAATGAGAAATTAGTTTAACTCTGATTAATTCTGTTTTATTCAATCAGAAGTTATAGCTGGATTTTTCATTTTATCAAAAGTCACTGATAGTGGTTACAATTCTCTCCTTTTTTAAATGAAAAGTAAACAAGGGAAACTTTTTTGTTCTGCACTACTGTGTAATTTTGCTTAGGTTTTAATTGAAAAGAGGGGAAAGGATGACACCAAATACTTGTCCCATATTATTTTTAAAGCTACTGAGATGAACTCTTAAGGGAGTGGGAGGAAAAGAGGTCACCGCAGAGCCCACTTTGATGCCCACTGTTTCTGCTCTTTTTTGTTCCCTTGGCCTTTTGTTTATTTAGCGGTCATTGAATAAATGTGTTTAGTATTACCCGTTTTTATAACGATATTACTAAAGTTTTGCAACAAAACAGAGACCCCCTGGTATTTGCTCAGACAAGGTCTTCATCATAGAATTTTATTTAATAAATGCAAATTCCATAAATTCAGATGACACCCTGCTGAGGGTGCAAAAGTTTTTCACTGTTTTTGTATTCTATTTCATTAATGTCATATCCCATTTTTGTATCGACTTTAGGTTGTGTGATCTTCTGTTAGACAGTTTTCTGCCTATTGGCCAAAATTTTTTCAAAAAAGAGGTTTTATTAAGTTAAAATATATATATATATAATTTTTCCTTTTTGCTGAGTGCACACCAAACTTGTAGACTGGCTGTAGATTAAATTTTGCTTTGAATTGCTGTGTCTGTAGGAAATGACAGAAGAGAAGTGCACAGGATTGGACCCTCAATCCTTCAGTTGATTTGGTCTTAACTAGAAGGTGATTTTAGAAGAATTGAACACTTTCATAATTTTATTACTCAGTATCTAAGTCCAATACGAGTAACGATTTTGTAAAGTGACTCACATTTTTTAAAATTAATCTTACAAATGTTCAACAATGTATGTGTGTAAGATGCTGCCTTTTGGTGGGTTGATTTATCACAATGTCAAAAAAATCCATTGACTATAGCATTGCTTTCTTATTCCTTCATAACCCCTGATGAGATATTGAGATATTACAGCAGGGACAAATTCAGTAGGATGGAACAAACAGGCAACGAATTCTCTCTCTCTCTCTCTCTCTCTCTCTCTCTCTCTCTCTCTCTCTCTCTCTCTCACACACACACACGTACATGCACACACACACAGTGAGTAATGTAGAGTCCACATGATGCTGTCCTTTCATAAACTTGAATGAGTTGAAGGCAGAGTTATATATACACAATGTATTTGTGTACATACACCTAAAAACTGCACTTAACCTGAGAAAATGTAAATTGGGAGAATATTTGCCATTATTTTAAGTAGAAAGATCATAAACTGTTTCACCCCCCCCCCCCCAAAAAAAAAACAAACCCCTACCAATTTCACCAAGTATGACTAAATGCTGCAAAATGCCTCTATCACTCTAACTTCCTCTCTTCTCCTTGTACAGCAATGGACAGTTAGTAAAGGTACTTAGACACAAAGCCACAGTAGGTCCTCTTCCCTCACAGTCAGTGTGTTATTTCTCCACTCGTGGTTCAGACATTATGATGAGTTATCAGAAGCTGGATAGTGTTAATATGTTGTACTATCTGAACACAGGTACAGTCCCAGTTAGACTTTACTGCAGAGCAGATGGCACGGGTTCCCACCAGGGACAATATAAGACAAGATGCATAATGCATTTCAAAATAACACATCACAGATGTAGAAGTAGTTTTTATATGTTGTTCAGCTGGAAAATGTAAAACAAATTTTCAGCTAAAAAACTGCTATTTTACATATTTTAGAGTATTAAACTTTGTATTTCTCACATTTTATGTGTTGAAGTATCATGACACAGTCTTCATATGGAGTTTAAGTCAGGATGTAAAGTGTACCTCATGGAAGTAATTTTACAAATATCAAGACATAATCGCATGAATGTACTCAAGTTGTGTTTAATTTTAAGTTGAAATATGTGACATCCAAAATGTTGAATTGTTATTCTGAGAAATCAGCTGAAACTAATATCCTGCACTACAGTGGTCTCTTTTCAAACTTCCAGGCATGGTTTTTCCTGGGTGCAGTTTACGGATTTAACACACGATCAAGGTGCCTTTCATGCCAGCCAGGCTATTAAATCCGTAAAATGCCCGGAAATTGATCACCTATCAGAGTTAATGTAGTTTTAAATAAAATGTTAAGGCTAAAGAATTAGTTTATTACAGACAGTTGCATGTGCAGAGCGCTGGTTGGATATTGGCTAATTTATAGGCCAGGTTGACAGTGTCACCTGATAGCTTATGCAGTGGTCTGGCATTTCATGATTCAATCCAATTACATATTCACACCCGCTGTATACAGGCGTGCTTTCTGGGATTTGATAAGATGCCTATTAAAAAGATGGATTTCACAAAGTTGAAGACGCACAGCTGCTACCTGTTAAGTATTGCCTCCAGAAGTATGCACTAAGATGATCAAGACATTGGCTCTCCTCAGAAAGACTTAACAGAGGCCCTTGTATGGAATAAAAATGTCGTTGAAGTCATCCATGATAACAATAGAAGCACGGCATTTTAAGCAAGGACCTTGTTCGTGCGTTTTAATTTTTTGACCATTCATCGATTCGTTTACGCAACATCTGCAACCATGTGTCTGTATAGAGACATGTTGGTGCAGAGCTCATCCCTGAAGCATAGGCCACGAGGATAGGCAGGTGTTATGTGTGAAAGGAAAAGAGATCAAGACAAATAGAGGCGGCCGTCAACACCTTGGTCTGATGTTTATACCTTGGCACTTTATTGAACTTTTTCTTAATTTAGCCAAGGGACTGTCTTCACCTACACCACTATATGTCTTCATTCTTAATTTCCCTGCGGTGTTCTAGAACCTCTGTCTCTGCTAGTGCCACCGCCACCATGCCATCTGCAACCCGTGGGGGTAGAAAAGAAAACGTCCTCTGCTTTTCTGTCAAATCCCAACTTCCCGTGTTGTCACCCCGGTCCTGTTTTTCTGCTTAGCTTTCCGATGCCCTAATGTTGGACAGCAGACTCGCGCTAGGGTGCTGACAAGTGCGTTGCCTACCCTGCATCACGCAGGCCACGCTGTGGAGTGTACGCCAGTCCATCACAGAGTAATCACACATTCACTCCTTCACTCACACCTACTCACATTAAGTAGCAATTTACGGTCACAAATCCACCCGAAACACATGACTTTGGACTGTAGGAGGAAAATGAAGCACACAGAAGACACCCACTCAGGAGAACCATATTCACGCATTGGCACAAACAGGACAGTACAGGCTCTGTGTGCCAGCAGTGTTATCCACTGTGCTACCATGTCACCCATCTGTTTGAGTATTGCATTCTCAATATGTTTTACTGGAGCAATATTGATTGAACTTGGGAATATTTTATGTTAAAATTATACTATAAAAATGTTTTAGTACTACTGCTGAGGTAGTCGCATATCTGTACTTTACTGTTAGCTTTCAAATACACATTTTCTAGTAAAGCAGTTCGTCTTTAGAAAGGTGCTATGTTTTATAAATCTTTGTTTTACCGAGAAAGAAAATAAAAGTCCAGATAGGTCAACCACAATTCAAATTATGAAGAAAAATTGATAAATTCAAATTATTATTTGATGGAAATCAGGATTCAAAACTGGGTTATGTATAGGCTCATCAAGTGTTATTTTTTTAAATACACAGATAAATATAGTTTTTGCTGTTTTTTTTGTAGTAAATTTATTTATTGTTGGTATTACTGAAATTTTTCTATCCTGACGTTTTGCACCTGATCCTATATAACGTTTTCTGAGGTAGCTTGTTTGAGTAGAGTGCTGTATAAAAATACTTTGTTGTCATTATTGTTTATTCCTTTGATTTAAGAAAACTGTAATTGATTATTTGCAGTATAACAAAAAACCGTCTGTTTTGTTCTTTTTCCGTTATTATGATCTCAAGAGAGGCACCGTTTAAATGACTGATTTTCTAGTGAAATTGTTAATTTCTAAGACTATTCCCTCAGTGATAAGTGTTTGTTTCAGAGAGTTGAACCAGCAGGAAAACACTGTGCTACAATTAATAACTCTCTGATGTACAAGATCAGTGTACAAATATTGCATAAGTCATATGTGACTAAGTGCACAGAGGATGACATGTGAAGATGTATGTAAAATTCATGAGATTGGCAACAAACCTGAAGCTAAGTAGTTACATAGAACCTCATTCAATTCCCTGAAAGCAAGCAGTGTGAGAAATCCTCTCGAGGGTTCAGAGCCATGTAAGGATCTGTAAATCAGGAATGAAATGTTGAGTTTGATCCCATATGTAATGGAGAAAACCCATACAAACACATGCAATATTGGAACGTGTGTTCAGACCCAGACACACAGCCTAGGAGCTATGTACCCACAGTGCTACCTGCTGTGCCACCATGCCAACTCTGTGTTTAAGAATTACATGCTAAACAACTTCAGCATATAGTGAGAATTATGAAGCAGCATTGGTTGACCCCATGAGCAAAGACAAATGTCCTAGACAAGGAGTCAAACGTATATAATGGGTGTAGAGGTGCCATACTGGAAGAAGTAAAAGGACCCCCCCCCATGAAACGTACCACTGACCGATAGCAGTGGTGGCTGGCAGGAGAAAATGGTGGGAAAAAGCAGCACTGAAGGACAGCACAGAGGCACTGATCATAGCAGCACAAGAACAAGCCCTCGGCACCAGGTCAATCGAAACAAAGATACCATGTTAGGTAAGACCCCAGGTGTAGACTATGCAAAGAAGAATCTGAGACAATCCAGCACCTCGTAGCAACTGCAAGATGCAGGTAGGGAGAGTGTGTATAGAAGGCACAGCCAAGTGGCAGGGATCACATACAGGAACATCGGTAAAGAATATGACCTGAACACTCCCAAGCCTAAATAAGAGATACCACTGAGTGTGGTGGAGAACAACAACAGAGCCAAGATCCTGTGGGACTTCCACATGCAGAGAGATAAACAGGGAACCAGGTCAACCACCCAGATACAGTGGTGACAGAGAAGGAGGAGAAAACAGCAGTCGTGATACACGTTGAAGTCCCACAGGATCTTGGTTCTGTTGTTCTCCACCAGTCTCAGAAATACCAGAGGTTGAGAGAGGAACTGCAGAGAATGTGAAACGTGAAAACCAAAGTAGTCCAACTGGTGATAGAACCACCTGAGGCCGTGACCCCTGAGCTGGAGGACTGGCTCCATCAGATCCCAAGCATGACAACATCGGTCTCAGTCCAGAGGAGTGCAGTCCTAGGAGCAGCAGAAATACTGCGCTGTATCCTGCGTTGTAACTCCCAGGCCTCTGGTAGGAGGGAAAAATACCACCTTCAGGGAAAAAAACTGATTGAGAAAGCAATTATTTGTCATAATAGTTGACCCCGGAAATTATTTGTTTAATAATATTATAATTATATAATATACTGCATATTGTACATAATGTTGGAATAAATGCAAATAAACATTGATGCACTAAAAAGTAAAAATGTCCTCAATTGCTTAATAGCAATTTTAATTTCCCCTGGAATCAACTGCAATTCATTTAGTTAAATATTTACTGTTTCACCGTTAATAATGTAAAAGACTGACAGAAAAGTTGTCAGATGCTGTGGCATGTATTGTAATTTGATGTCTTGCCAGTGTAATTTTTGCTAAATAGCTGGATGAGTCTGCCACAGTATTTGGAATTGTAATTTAGCTTGTCTCTTTTTCTCCATTTAACTGTTTCAATACATCTGTCATAATTTTGTTGATTCTGCATCAGCAGGTTTATCTGTATCAAAGCTTCGCTGGAATAATGTGTGTGTGACAGGTGCTCATATCCAGCATCTTCCCACCTTAATTGCTTGGCAGTCACTTCTGCAGCAGATGGGTGGTTTTGAGAAATTAATGATATTGACTTCCACTTCCAGTTGCATATTCCCCCCTCTTCCTTACATTAAAATTATAGTACCTGCAACTCCTGTTTAAGCTTATCTCCGTGCACTTCATTACAAAAATTCTTCACTGGCTGACACAACTGATTTGAAGAGTTATTTGTCATTTTGCTGGGAGATACGAAGGTGAGCACCACGAGGAATGAAGCCGAACTTTTATGTACTCATCTGTATTCTCTGAGGAAGCAAAAATGTGTTTAAGGAATGCCACAGCAGGATTAAAGGACTTCTTGGTACATTTGTACCTTGAATAGTTTCACAAAATCAGTGAACTTGGTGCTGAAAGAAATGGGTTTCTCTAGAAGCATTAAATGTCACTCGGCATTAATCGTCTCATGAGTTTATCGCGTCCTGTTTGTGTCATATTGAACGGCTCTCGGGTCAACGCGGTGTAAATTAAATACATCAGATACTGGTATTAATGGTTGTTAAATATATCATTAATGTGTGCGCATGAACTAAGTGCAGGCACAGTGTCAGTCACTCTGGTGGTTTTGTGAGTAAAGTTTAATCTTTAAGATTGCTGAGCAGTATTGAAGATGTGAGGATTAACAAAGCCTTAATGTTCATTTGCATTTTAAGACCCGTAATGGATCCCACTGGACACCCTTGCGGAAATTCTTTTGCCATTATGATCTGAAAGCAGCAAACTTAACGCAGGACTTGTGCATTTCTTGATTCTAATCAAGTCGAAGCTCTGGGGGTTTCACTCGGCTGTGTGTGTTTATTGTGTGTTACTTTGCTGAAGAGCGTGAAGTAATATCTTTTCCCCACTTGTAGATAACCACTCATCTTTACATGTTCTCCTCTAGATACATTTTCCACACATCTCTTCATTTATCTACATCTATAACCAATTTGTTATTTACTGTAAGTGAAATGATGGCTCTCCAGACTACGCTTAATTCTTTGGAGCTCATTGCGTAGCTCAGCCTTTTCACACAGCTGACTGAGAAGCACCATTAGAAAAATCATGTACCCAAGCTGCTTATTTTCTCGAATATATCAATCTCTAGCAGTTGTGTGGATGACACTTGAAGGAGGAATACTGCAGTCTGTAATTTACTTCTCTTTCAGACTATGGCTTGCTGCAGAGGGATGCTTCAGCTAAGGGGCGTATGGAAGGACGAGAACCGAACCTTCATTTCCTGGGGGTTCTCTTCCTCAATAAGTACATGAGCCACGCCTTCAACTTTATTCTGCTTTTCCAGTTGTAAGTCCATTTCTAAAAACACACTATTTGTTGTTTTTCTTATGCACTTTGATGTGAGTCTTCTGTAACGGGACACGTTTGTATATCATAAACACTCTGCGAGGTTGATCTTCTGTTTATAAGCACGCTCACAGTATAAATATTGATCTTCCTTGAGTACTTCTGCATATTTATAGTGAGTCCACATAAAGCGGTGGAGTTTGAATAACATATATAGGAGTCTCTTTGAATATTTATTATTATTAAATGCAGCTAAAAGTGTACTGCTAGTTTACTGAGTATTTTAGGTCAGTATTGCTGACTCATTTCAGTTGACTGCTCACAAACTAAGGTTATAAAACACGCTGAATAAGACACGAGTCTGATTTCTTTCGGACTAGACAATTAATCCCTGGTTTTAAATGAGGACCTGAGTGGTTGTAGAATCAACAGCTTCATGGCAGAACAACTTTATCTTCCTGAAGATTCTCCTTTGTGGGTTAAATGCTCAGTATTAAGGTTTTCATGCAAATGTGACTAATAAGACTTTTCCTTTTGCTTATAAATGTGCCTCATCCTTGAAATATATCGATCGGTCATAATGTTTGTTAAACTGCAGAAAATGTGGTGTGCATATTTGTAGTATGTCATCTGTTGAGGCACATTTCTTATTGTGTTAAAGAAAGGACTAGTTAGGGAACAACGTAGTAGTGAACTATAGTATCACCAGCCATTCCTCACCGTGGCTCTGATGTGTCTGCCTGAACGTGGGTGGAGACACAAGCACACACGTGTGTCCAGGGTATAAACTCTGCTCCTAAATGGCACCTTCATTGAAAAAGTATCTATTCCCTGCCTGATTTCATCTATTACTGCAAAGTTTTCGACAATTATGGTTTAGGGTCTTCAGCAACAATATTAGATAATGGGCAACTGAATGAAAAAATAACACCTTTTATATTTTTTACTCATTTATTTAATGAACAAAGTTATCCACCCCCAAGTAGCACTGTGTGAAACCGAAATTGCTCCCTTACAATTAACTGGTGGTGCAAACTTTACCTACGATGAGTGCAACCCAATGCTTCCTACAATTCATGGGATTAAAATTCACATTGTTTTAAATTTTTAGCTCGCTTTTCCTTACAGAACTGCTTTAGTTCAGGAACTCTGGTAGGATTGAGAAAGCAAGCTGCCCAGGTCCTCTCATAGCGTCTCCATATTTTTTAGTTCTGAACTTTAAATCAAGAATCATTCATCGTTGTGCACCTTTCTTTATCCATCCATCTGTCTTTTCCATTAGCCACTTATCCTTTGCGGTGCGAACCCTATCCCAAGATCAATGGGCGCTAGGCCCAAAATAAAAAACGTGTAAAGATAGATGGATATATATGTATAAATATGCACATAATGTGAGTGTCATTTGACTGGATCACTTCATTAATTATTTTCTGATCACTATTTCTTGAATAGCCCAGTACTGTAGAATGTTTTATGTCAAAGTCATCACTTGCATTCACTAATTTAGTTAATTCTTTTCTCCAAAGTGACTTACAATGTTAAGTTACTCGGAGTGATTTTACAGTTCATAGAGATGGGTTATTTGTACAAGAGCAATTCATACTGTTCAAGGGTAAAGCAGGAGCCGAGATTAAAATCTTGGTGGTGCTGCATCCGCTAGACTACCTGCTACTCCCTTTAGGAACTTAAATAAGATTAGCAGCACAGTATTGCTTCTTACAAGCTCAACAGTGATATTAAGTATCTTTATGGTTTCAATGACACAAGCAGCTTAGCGATAAATGGCTGTATGTGCATGTCCGCAAGGTCACCTCTATAAAAAAAAAAAAAAAAAAAAAAAAAAAATTGGAGAGGTGCTTTTTTATGTCTTAAAATTTCTGAAGTANAAAAAAAAAAAAAAAAAAAAAAAAAAGATTGGAGAGGTGCTTTTTTATGTCTTAAAATTTCTGAAGTACAGATAGAAAAATGAAAAATTGAAAAGCTACAATTAAAGGAGACGGCAAGTGTCAAAAAGAAAAGGCCAGCAGCCAGTGGGCCAATTAGTAGGAAAAGATTTCGTCGCTTAATATTTATAAAAAAGGGGCTTCAAAACAATTAGGCGAGGTTAGTTTAGCAAACAGCTCCAACAAGTTGTTTGCTATCTGTGACCTGTTTAAAAATGGTTCCTTTGTCTGTTTGTCAGATTGTGGTTATGGGATTTGAGAAGAAAGAGCATTCAAGGTTTCCCCTTTACGTTGATCACTTCACTTGAACACCTTCACTTGAATATGTTCTCAAACCTGGCAAGCAGAATTGTGCAAAAATCCATATTCTGTATCATTCCCCAAGCTGATTATTAATAATTGCACGGTAATTACTACGTATGTATGTGGGATCTTTTTATGCTCATGTTTAATTTTCTATGCTCTACAAAAAAGAAAAATTAATAGATGTCATGGGACTACATGGGAAGGGCAGCAGTCATGCTTTACTGTAATGAAACTAAGGAACTACCCAGGAAATTTTCATATTAAATTAGTGAAAAGCCCAGAACACTGTTGTAATTCTGAGGGTATAGTTTAACTGCAAAAAATAATAATAATAATAGTACATATAAAAATATTTTTGTTAATGGCATAAATCACAAGTATTTTCAAGCACAAGTATAAAACTGAAATTTTTTGCTTATTAAAAAAAACTTTTTGTCGATTTCAATTTCATATCCATACTTTTAAGAATTTTTGTGAACAATAAAATTGTGTTATAAAAGTGGTTTAGCATTATCTCCAAATTCTAAACATTTTTCCAACCCAGCTGTTGAAAAAGTGTGTAAAATGGATTAACTTAAACGGTAACTTGTTACGGGGGTGGTTAACGTTTTTTAGTGGCTTTGTTTTCACCAGCTCGCTTTGGCAATTCTTTTGTTCTCTTACTTTTCGACCAAGAACTGAACGTGAAAACTGATAATGAAGATGTAAATCCACTCCACATCAGATCTATGTAGAAAAGCACTATACTGTCTTTATATTTCAAACATTCCCATATCTCCAAATTAACAGAGGGAAACACTCTGCCTTAATACGTGGAGGTACTACAACTAGTTGTACCCTGGCATGGAATATCTTTAGTAGATGAGGAGGATCCCATGGGACTGCATTACTCAGCTTCTCCTGTTTCTCACAGGTTCACCCTGCTGTCAGCTTTAATCCCTTGCTATCACACTTCACATTTTACATCTTTCAGAAATGCGAATGAGCATGGTTTATAACTTCCCTTCTGTCTGACAAACATCCTACGTGCCGTCTGCATCTTACCGTCTCATTTCTACAGCAAAGCGTTCAGAACTGGGCATGAATACATTCCTCAGTTCAACCTGTCATTTTTCTGAATACATTTCTCACAAATTAGATAAATTCATGAATGCAACACTTTTACAGTTGCTGATGTTTGAAAGAAGCCCTGACCAACTTATCACTGTATTTGTGTGTGTGTGTGTGTGTGTGTGTGTGTGTGTGTGTGCACCCGCACACACGTAACTCTTTCATTCCTCAAGTCAAATATATAATACTCCTATTCTCTCCTCTCCAACCTTACGAAGGTCATGCTTTCTTAAAGAAACCCTTTGTAACCTGAATTCTCATCTTAGCCCTGTTTATTCTTAGAATAAAGTATACAAATTATTTGTTTTTGAGCCTCGAAACTGAGAACCATTTATGTTAAAATATCACCAAATCCCATTAAAATGGACGCAGTTACTTCAGCAGTTAAAACTAGTGATTGTAACATAACATAACAAGGCTACTTCCCTTCACTAATGCCTGCATAATACTGTGTATCTGTCTGCGCTCATTCTGCTCTCTCACAAAAAAGTCACGTGATGCTCAGTGATTTTGCTTTAATTCAGTGTTTAACAGTAAAAATATCAGAATAATAAGGCCAGCAGAAATCAGTGAACACAGTGATTTTGGCCTGATAGTCACTCATTCTGTGAAGGGTATACATTCTGAGCTGGTATGTTCTCCTGGTGTTTGTGTGGGTTTCCTCCAAAACGTGTCTCAGGTGAACTGGAGACTCTAAATGTGTGCGTCTGGTGCGTGAGTAAATGTGACTGTTAATGCGTCGGCTTTCAGGAGACATACGAAATCCACAGTCGGTCCTTGTTAATGCAATAACCTGTAATCTTTACTCCTCCTGAAATTGAATTTTCATTACTTGACCGGGTGCATCTTGGGGTACGACCGTATGCGTTATGAGGGGCCAGAGGAAAAAAGTGCCGTCCGATGTGATGGCAGAGCTCCCGGGGTCGAGTTGCCGCCCAGCATTTGCTCTCCCTGAATCACTCTATGTGTCTGACTACACCTCAAATGTGAGTGAGCTGTAAATCTGTGAATTTCTAAAGCTAATTTGTCTTTTTGCTCTTTAAAAACTTTTATAACAAAGCGCAGAAGTGTTCTAAACAATTTGAAGAAGTGCTTTCTTTTCCCTCCATTTTATGAAGGAGAGGTTGCTGGCGTGTCATGAGTCTTCAGCACTTGTGTCTCTAACCTTAAGAACCTTTTAACTCTGGGCAAATCTCAAGTGGCACGAGTGAAGCAGTTTGCGGAAAATAACTCAATTGTTCTGTCTAGGGATAAACATTTTGATTTCTCTCTGCCAAATAAGACAAGGCGAAGAATTTTTTTGGGGGCCGGTGTTTAAAATAAATATGCTGATAATATTTTCTGTTCACAAATAATAGTTTTGTTGTCACAAAAGACCAGATTTCGGTTGGCTTTAGCATGAAGTGATTATTTTCCTACCTAATTTTTTTTCTTCATTTTAAAATTATGTTTCCTACGTAGGGCTCGTTTTACATTTCAGAATCCCACGTGCGTGAAAGCAGTTTAGGGGAGAAGCGGTTTCCAGACGAGTGGCAGGTACAGCTGGAGCGGAACATGCGAATGGCTCAGGCCAGGATGCAGCCTGTTCAGCTCTGGCACTCCATCAATTACAGGTCACCTGCCCAACTTGTTAATTACAGGTATTCTGGCTCAGGGCCACCGATTCAATGCGTACACCAGTTCCCAGCTGCTGGCTGCCGTTAAGGGTTTACTTTTAACACATTGTTCTGTGCAATAGTGAACTGCACCTCAGCTCTCTGCAATAACATGAAATCTGTCAGTTCGTATACATCATAATATGTTGTTGTCATTTTTGATTGTATAGGTAGAATCCGACTTGCAGCGGGGTTCTGTTCTTAGGTGTTAATTGGAGCTCTGAGCGATTTATAACATATAGTATTTATAGTATCTACGTAGTATACGTATTCATAAAAAATTGCCACGATTGAAAGTTTACGAAAAGAAGCGTTATCCATAAAATAGAATAAATGTTTTTGTGTTTATTTGCTGTTAGTCATCAATGGCTTGCAATGCTGAGTACAGATTTGTATAGTATCCCAAATGTGGTTGAAACCATAACTTCACAGGCCCCAGGTTTGAATCCCACTCTTGCTACAGTTCCCTGAGCAGTGCATTTTATTTATTCCAAATTGTCCCCCTAAGAATAATAATAAAATGTGTGTGTGTGTGTGTGTGTGTGTGTGTGTTTGAGAGACCTCTTGCAAAGTACTGTATAAAAGTCAGCCTCATAAGATAAAACTAAAATTGCCTTGGACTTTTTATTGTCATGCGTACGTAGTGTCTGTGTACAATGGAAAGCTTATTTGCGTGTCCCCGCAGACAACAAAGTAATAAAAAGTAACACAGACAGTAAATACAACACCAGGCAACTGACAGTAAACACACCATCAACACAATATGCACATAATTGGACTCAAGACAATGTTTTTATAAGAAGTATTCAAATCTGTGATCATCTGAATTTTTTGTACATCTGGGATAACAACTGCTGGTACATTTTGCAAACAAAATTGGTTGAAATTAGCAGATAGCACTTTTTTATTCATGTGAGGCGGAAAGTTTATTTGAAGAATGCGCTGCTCGGGTTGAGTGTTGTTCTCACAGTTTTGTCATGATGAAATCCTGCTGGATCATGTGAAAAAACACATGCTGTGAATGTGCCGCACTGTGGTGACACACACAGCCTTTGACATATAAGCTCCTGAAATGTCACCGGCGGCCACCACCGTAGTGTTCCGAACAGAATGGCGGTTCTGGACTTTTTAATAAAGACAAGAAAGGTTAATGAAGGCGAGGAGACAGAACACATTATCTGGCCTGGTCCTCTTCACTAAGGAAAGAGGACATGGCTTTGCTGAATCCGCACTGTAAGTAGGTTTTTCATCTTTTCTTTGCCCTCTAGACTGACAAACCATGTGAAATGTTGTTTATGCATTTCATTGAATCTGTTTTTCCTTTTTCTCAAATTAATAAGCCATCTGTCTAAATTTATTATACTGACCACATGAATATAGAGGTAATCAGTTGACTTAATTATATACAGTAGCTCTCAGTATTTACAACAAAGACGTCCCCATAATGACATCAAATGCTGTTACACTCTTGTTTACTGCTTTGGAAAGAAATATTACAGAAAATAATTTTTAATACCATTATTTAATTTGTTAGGTTTGGAAAGCGATCTTTTCCACTTTCTATATTATCCTGCTGATTTGAGTTCTGTTAAAGAATGTAAAGGTGATTTTACAACAAAGATGTGAATGAGATGAGATGAGACTCTCCTGGAATTGTTGGGTGCCTGGCAATGAAGCTGCGCTCTTGAAGGGACACCAGTCCATCGAAAGCTCGATCCACACACACACACACACTATACGTCCAGTGAAACTGAAACACAAGTCTTTGGAACTTGGGAGGAAACCCACCCAGACGCAGGGAGAACATGCAGTCTCCACACAGACTGAGCCAGACTCAAAGCCACATCCAAACAGTCCAGATGTTGCGAGGCAGCTGTGCTACTCACTGAGCCACCGCAGTAAGTGATGTGCACTGATTTCTGAACCGTGGCCCTTTTTACTGGTCTGTAAAATGGGGTGGAAAGAATTTAGTAGCACTTTGGGGGAAACGGCTAAAGATTTTGGGCACTCAAAAAACCATTCTAATAGTTTGAAATTAGATGTTTCAAAATGTCCTCAGAGCTTCTGCTATTTTATCTGCACAATATGACCTGTTTATGCAAAATCCTGGGACTTTTCCCTACCGCTACACTAACAAAATGTAATTCTCCCTGTCTGGGGAAGCAGGGAGGGATTAGCAAATCTCTGCAGTGGAACTGTGTAAGAAAGACATGATGTAAGACATGGCATGATGTACGCTTTCCTGCTCTTCAACTCAGATGAAACCAAAAATATGCCATGGAAGTTTGTGACATACATGGCCATACTAGCCTGTTTTCTTTAGCTTTCAGCTTTACTTTTTTTACAATACAAAATGCATTGTTTTTTATAGGGGAAAAAGCTCATTGTGGAGTCAGTGGAATTTCAACCTTAAGTGTTGCTGCGTAAAAAGTACCGACAGAGTGGTTCATACATGTACTGAACTTAAAATTTTCTTTGGTTCTTTACAGGCATACATACATACAATAATTTTTTTCTAAATTATTTATGGGTTTTTCCTCTTTCTATTTTAACAGTGGTAGGACTTGAGAGGAGAGGAGATGTTTCCAAGGATCTCTAGTTAGGAGTTAGTAATTAGAAGGTACCATTCCTGTATGTCTCCCAAAAATATAGTTAGTGGCTGACCAGGTCTATGTGGGGAGGGTGGGGTGGTTTTGGAGGCCTTGTTTATGTATTTCGTTGTTATTATTATTATTATTATTATTATTATTATGAGCAGCATTAGGTCACAACGATATATACAGGCAGAGACAATAATCTAAAACATTGCACATTCGTCTGCATACAGCAAGGGGCTAAGGGTCACACTGTTACGGTGCATCACAGGTATGATCATACAGAACCGTTTAATAAGGTCCAGAAGCAGGTCTGTGCATTCCAAATTACTTTGGCATAGGTCAGATGTCATTGTTTTAAGTGGGAGGAAATTAATTAATTACGACTGGAGTTTTAGTTAAATTTATCACTTGTGATGTCACTATAATCATAGGTAGGTGGACATACACTTGTTTTTAATTTTGTTATATTAAAAGGAAACTACGCCTGTTCAATATTGTACTGAAGTCTCAAAGGGTCTATGTTAGTCTTATTTTAAGTTTTAATAACCTAAGAGCATTCTCCACTTCTACGCTGACCTATATTCAAACTTTTCTCTCTGTATGGGTGACACAATTTTCTTTTGTTGGATAAAGTTAACATTTGATCTGTGTAACTCATAGGAATTCACACACATTTTTGGACCGTTGTATTTGATCAGTTCTGAATGTACTGCAATTGATGTAGCTGTTATTTCTCTGCGTTGCTATTTTTGTCTGTTCTTGTGACCCGGTGTGTCTGTTGTTGCAATAATTTAAGAAAAAAAAATTCCACTCAAACAGTGTTCATAAGCTCAGTGAATTATGTTTAGTCTACCAAATATGTGATTTCTTAATTTTAGAAACGGGATTATCATCAACATGTAGTGTTTTTCCCCACTTTTACTTGTGTACCTTTTGTGTTGCAGTTCAAGAACATGTACTTTTTATGTGTGTCCCTTATTTATTTTTTATTCTTAAGAAGTGCTAAAGAATCTTCTAGGTTATAACTCAGTGGATTATTGAACACATTTATCATGTCACACAGAGAGGAGAGCCTGCTGACCTCTTCCTCCTTAGGTTGAACTTCAAGGAGCTTTTTCAAAAATGTTAAATTGTAACACATTGTGTGCATTGAAATGTACAGTTTAAAAATGGATAGAAGACTCTTCTGTGTTAAGTAGGTCAAAAACAGTCTAGATTTTTCCGTTATTTAATGGGTGTCTTGAGCAGTGAGTCAAAAGAATTTTTAGCGAGTATATTTTACCACAGACAGATATCAGTCGTCAATATTAACTTTACTGAACGTACAAAGACAGAAAAGGGTTGTGTTATGACAGTCAGAATGACCTCTTACGCAAACCAGATTTAAAATGAATCTATTTTCTAAACTGTGGATACACTGCTTTTTACTTCATAGTACTTGTTTCAATAATTATTTTGTTTCGTGCTATATCGCACAGATGTATTTAGCTACATTTTGAGAAATTCCTTACTTACTTTTTTGGGTTTACATCCTTTGAAAAGTTGGGGCACAGACCCAACATGGGTAACGGCACTCATTACGTAGGGGGGCGCAGTGCCTGCTGTTCAGCCAGCGCTCTGCTTTGTTAACTAGGCTTATGATTTATTTGCACTTTATGTGCACTGTGTCATGATAATTTCGTGTGCATGACATATAATGTAGTTTCCTGCTGAAAATGCATGGTGGCATTAGATCAGTGCTGAGCAGCCATTGATAAAGATGAGCAAATGTGACACAAATTAGAGTAAGGACGTAATGAATCTGTGCTTGTTTCCAGCATCTCCATTGGGATCAGCTACGTCTTGGCAGGCAGCGAGGCTTTTGCCGTGCTTTTTCACGTGAGGTAAGCGTGCGTCTAGAAGGACACGTTGATATGATCGCTCCTCTCGCGCCTAGACTTTGCAGCTTGGTCATTGTTTTACATTTTTTTTGTAAGTGGTGCGAGGGGTGCAAGGGGGTGGGAAGCGTCTAAACTGTCTTTCAAACACACAAATAAACAGAACAAATTTTAGACTCAGTTCATTATGTCTCTTCCTAGCTATCAACTCTTCAGACTTTTCTGCAAGAGTCTTAGATTTATTTAAAAAAAATAAGTCATTCATTAATAAAACACAATCGGTATGAAACTGCCATTTTGTTTTGATGTAGAAATAATTGAATTAGATTTAGATTTTAATTCATGCTTTATGTTACTCCCCTAGTTGACTAAATGCATACTAATAACT
This sequence comes from Arapaima gigas, assembly GCA_900497675.1. Lineage (NCBI taxonomy): Eukaryota > Metazoa > Chordata > Actinopteri > Osteoglossiformes > Osteoglossidae > Arapaima > Arapaima gigas. The sequence continues at coordinate 333,637 of UFQX01000122.1, read as the reverse complement.
AGAATTTATTATGATTATTATGCAACAGGAAAATATCCTTTTTTCTTTGACTCACTCATCAGAGTCAAAAAAAAAGCTTTTTATGGATATAAGTGTATTTATATATTCTCCTGTATGTGGGTCTATTTCTGAAAGTAAATTCAAATGATTCAAAATCAGTTTTAAAATCTATATTTCACTTAAACTTTTTTTTTCAGTAAAGTCTGTCCTATACAAAAATACCTTCTTTCAACCCTGCAGCTTTCCTTTTGCTACATCTGGAAATTGAGTCATAACTTGCCCACAGGGTGTCTTCAAAGTATAGGCAAACAACAAAAAAGTACTTTTATATTCCTAAAAGTATAACAGTAGGTGCACTAGAGATCTGTCTAGAATTTCAATAGTGTTGTGCGAAGCGAGAGTTTCTATAACATTAACGTGTTACGTACTGTTTAATGGCATCGTCCTCAGTTTGACTTTTTTATGTTTCATATTAACACTGACGTGGTGGTATTTTGTCGGAACGACAGTAAAGTGAACCTTGAACCTAATTGCAGGTTTAACATCAGGTTTGTGGTATGGGCTGTTCTTTAAATAATTATTTTTTGAATATTTTGCTCTTTCGTGGTTTTCTTTAAGGGATTTGTTATTCATAATACTGAATTCTGTTATTTTACATTCACACTCATTTGCATTATCTTATGTTGGCGTAATGCATTTGGACTGACTGAAGTCACGGTGGGACTGTGCTCGTGGCAGCACTGACTGTCAGATGATCTGAGAAACATTAGGGAGGTTAAAGGGACATCACTGAGTAACATTCTGGATAAAGTGTAGTGGCAGTAGAACTACTGGATGTGATGCGCAAAGTCCAGCCACACACAGCAGCTCTGCAATGCCAAATAATGTTGTATTTCTAGCACAGCAGATCAGTTTGTAAACCAATTACAGTTCCAACATGCATTTCAAAGTGCAGCAGGTTTGAATAATTTGTATCAGTTCATTTATAAGCAAAACAATCCATAACTGCTTTAAGAATGTTATTAAACAGCTTCCATCCCCTTGTTTAGCTCACAAATGTAATGTAAGGCCAGGATATTGAATTTTGCTAAATCAGTGTAGTCAGCAAGCATGTCCACATTACCATATTAAAGGAACAACCTCAGCAAGATTTGCTTTAACAGAATTGTATGTGCTTTAATAGTAGTTGTTTTTTTACTTTTTTATGGAGAACCATTTTAATGAAATGTTCATATTCTTTCAAGTTTACAATTTGATTCTTTTTGAAGTTAATGCTTTTTAAGCGTGTGATGTGTAATTATATATTTACATTCCATCTAAAGTTGTGTAGAAAAATGTAAAACCTGTATGTAGTGTAGAGGATAATGGTCTAGCAATAATTTCCGATTTGAATTAGAAAGCTATATTAAGGCTGTTCATATACCTTGTTATACAGCTGCTTTCTGTTGGCTCTTATAGCAAGAGGCAAAATGAGCTGCATTAGAGGATCGCGTTTATAATGTGAAAACTGGTTGGCTGACAAAGCTTTAAGGGTTAGACCATGGTTAGACGGCCTATATCAGAATCGCTGGGTGCCAGGCTATGATGCCACCTCAGGATAGGACGCCAGGTCATCGCAGGGTAGCCACAAACGTACACAGGCTCACACTTATGCACAAAATCATATATATGCAATTTATGGTGACTAATTAATCTTAAATGCAAGTTTTTGCACAGTGGGAGGAACCTGGAGCACCTGCAAGAAACCCACCCAGACACGGAGAGAACAAATATATATGTATGTACATACAGAGGTCTGGGAGTTTGAGGGTACAGCACAGTATTTTTCCTGTTTGTAAGATGCTGTTCTTCTGGGCAGAGACCAATGTTGTGGAGCTTAGCGGTCACAGCCCCTTGTGCTCCTATCACCAATCTTGGTTTTCACCTTCCACATTCTCTCCAGTTCTTCTTTCAATCCCTGCTATTTCTCCAGCTTCCCATATTCCTTCTTCCGGATGTTTCTACCACTCGGAATCACCACATCAATCATCGCTGCCGTTTTCTCCTCCTCGTACATTACCACTGTATCTGATCGGTTGGCCAGTATCTGTTTATCTGTCTGGATATGGAAGTCCCACAGAACCTTGGCTCTGTTGTTTTTCACTACTCTCTGCGGTACCTCCCATTTAGACTCGGGAGTGTCCAGGCCATATTCATATCTTTTTCGACATACCTGGTGATGAGGATTTGTCCTTGTGCTGCCATGATCAGTGCTTCTCTACTGTCCTTCAGTCCTGCCTTTTCCAGTCATCGGTAGGATCTCTTCATGTCAGCCACCTCCTCTGCTGTCTGTTAGTGGTACATTCCATGGAAGGGCTTAGCCTGCCTGTATGGGAACAAAGCAGAAGTACAGCCTGTCTGTCTCTCCCATTCAATAGAGCAGACAGACAGAGAAATTGAGAACAACCTTCTGGTGAGCTCAGATGGTTTTTGCTTCAGTCTTGGGCATTCTATGTCCTCAAACAGGAGTATATGTATAGGGCGTTGGTGCTTAGCCAAGGCTTCTTAATCCGTTTTTCTTCTTAATCCGTTTCCCCACACAGCATAATGCATAATAGTAGTAAATTTAAACAAACAAATAAATAAATAAAAGTATGTTGTTTACGTGAAAGCACAGAAAACTGCATCAACTTGAACTGGAGAAATTACATTGAGTTGGAGTATGATGGAGAGGCTTCACTGAGAGGCTCAAAACTCATAGATATAAAAAGGACAGGAATATCTTTAGCTTGTTCTCTTTCTGTTTGCTTCTTCTCCATCTCCTCTACGCTTGAAAAACTTATCAAGTTACGTTTGGATAGGCAAACTCTTGTTTTCTTTGTAAATTACTTTACAGCTCGTAAAGGCAGACTGCAGTTGATGCTTCAGTAATGCTTACAATACAGGACAGTTGAGAGAGAATAAGTTAATATATTTTCTATAAATGTGATTACATGGGACAGGGTTTACAGTTCTCTATAATCACCCTTTGTTGGCCTTTTTGGTGAAGCTTTGGCATGTGCTTTGAATTTGTGCACCAGCCCACATTGTCTGATAAAATAAATACTAAATACTCTATAAAAGTTTGTATCAGGGAATACATTGTTATATGGAACTTCAGCAGCTGTAGCATATTGTCTGTTAAAATATTAACTTAAATTATGTTGTCTTCAGGAACCTGAATAGTCACCCTTGAGAATGGGGAGGATTTTTTTTTTTAAGTTGCTTTTCTGTCCTTATAGGATAAATTTCCAAGGATTTATTTGCCCTTATTATTATTACGAGAAGAGAAATGAAGCATTTCTCAAGCATTCATTAATTTTTAAATTGGCTTGATGATGTCATTATATAATAAAATAGGGTTCAAATCGGTTCTCATTTTTCGCTTTGTCAGTTTGGAAACAACTCTTCCAAGAAGATTTTCTTTCCTGTCTTCAGCGAGTCAGTTTTGGACTGCTGTCAAAGTAGACCCAGAGGAGCTGGGGGTGTCACAGACAAATGTCGTCCGTCACTTGTCCCATCTGGGCCAGGGCTCTGTCACCGGGCCAGGGCTCATTTCCCACCGGCTCTCTCTCGACCGTCGTATGTCATCCTCCTCCAGTGCAGCGCATTCATAAAACACCCGGATAGTGGGAGCTTTCCATTATTCTGCTTGAGGACATCAAAGCCCTTGCTGCTAAGGGAAATGTATAAATTGAATTTTGAAAGGAATTACGATGAGGCTAATGATGAGGCTCGCCGTAATTTCTGTTAAGGTCAACATTGGACGAGAACCCATGCAAAATATTGCCAAACGGGATTCAACAAATTAAAATTATTTTTGCATCTATCAGCATTACGTGCTGTTTTCCTACTTAAGTGATACTCTTTTCATTTTCATTTACCTTTCACACGGTACCACAGTTTACTGATGTACCTCTATAGGAAAATGTTGATATAAAGAAGAAAAGAATAAATCAATTATTTCATTGCTCCAGGTGTTTCATTAACTGGAAACACACTAATGAATTACTGGCTCTGATCTTGGATCTTCTTGAAGTTACTTATTCTCAAACCATTCAGCAAAATATACAGGGAGTTAATGAGACAGAAAACCTTGCCTGTCATTGTTACTAATGTGTGTGTGTGAGGCAACAGTTGTTGGTTTCTGGTAGGACCTGAGTTTCTTCAAGCTTCTGTGCATGATGTCATGGGCTCCTTGACTGATGGCGTGGGGACATTGGGTCATTCAGGGTACAGAGAGTGAGGCGGAAACTGGGGCGGCATCTTTGTGGAGACCTTCATTGTTCTCGTTGTCTCGCTCCTCACCAAAGTAGATCACTGTGCGGTTGTCTGCTTTATTATTCACTTCACTGGCCTTATAACCAAGGCATCAGAAACAGTATTATTCAGAAATAGTTTTTTCCATGTAGTACACTAGGATCCTTGTCTATTCTAGCAGGGCTTTGCAGGTTATTCCCACTCTGTTATTAATAAATCACATGCGTGATAAATTCTCAAAAGTTCCTTCATTTGCAATTTCACAGAAATGCTGGGAAGCAATGTCAACAATGTCCCAAATCCAAACCAGAAAAATATTTCATATCGAGTTGAAGCAAACAACCTCCAGTGCGGTGGTTTAGGTGTAAGAAGTGTGTCTGGACAACTCCAGACATTGTAATGTGGCCTCCTCTTCTCAGGTCTTCCACCACATGGGCTCTCCCTATAATTCCATTTGCTTTGAAAAGTAATTTATTTTGTTACACTCCAGTTCATACTCAAGCTGAATATCATCCATACCTTTCTTCCCCTTGGACTGGCACCGCTTGAACGGTTCATTAGCAAAGCATTTTAGGTGGATTCATCTGGTCGCTGTGCTTTTAGAAATCTGGTTAGGTTGTAAGAGGAGAACAATGAACTTATTTTGATGTTCACAAAGTTACTTTTCTGTCATAATCATCTAGCTTTAGTGGAGTTTGTGAAGTTGCCTGAAAATGACCCTGTATTAATGAGTACTTATGAACTTTGCTGTATAATAAAGTTACCTTATTTATTTGCATATTTAGTTATAAGATACAAAAATTAAATCTGAATTGAAAATGAATACGATCTGCAGTATGTTTCTGTCTGATGACGATGATATACCAGCACACTTTATGTCATCGGTTTTGTCGGATGGCCTTCCCTACTTTTTCACTTCCCGCCGGTGGCGGTAGATGCCATATACTGCCAATATAACCTAGTTAATTCTAGCTGATTTAAATAAACCTGTGGTTATACACTTTTGACATATGGATTTATGCACATTGTAATGCACTGGACTCTTCTGCACCGTGTAACCTGCCTTGTATCTTGTGCTTCTTGGACAGGCCACCGTAATCTGGCATTTTACACGTAGTTATTGATTGATGGATGGATGGATGGATGCATGGTTGGTCTGTACAGAAAGCATGAAAATATTTGCAGTGGGTAAATGTCTCATAGCAAGTTTCGTTTTTGAATAATTATGCTTGAAAACCTGTGTGTTGTAACAGCTTGTTTGACTTTATTTCCAGCCATGTCTATGTGATCCCCGTGTTCACCTGGACGCTGTCTCTGGGAATCATTGTGGCCCAGGTTGTAATTCAGCCCATCACGTCACTGCTGACCCTCCTCAAAGGAATTCTGCTGATCATCACTGTAAGCACTTTTCACAGTTATCTATAAACAACTTTTGATCACTTCCTATTTACTGACTTTTGATCTACTTTTCAGCATTTTGTTGCATGTAATTAAGAAAAAAGCAATGAAAAGTATGTAAAAAGTTGAAATTATTTAATATTAATTTTATTTCACAGTTAATCATTTTTATGAACTGTTTATCCCAGTCAGAATAGTGGGGGGGGGGGGGGGGGGTCCAGAGCTCATCGCGGGCATTTTTATTTCATGTAATTTGAATTTTTAATTCACCTACATCCAAATTATATGGGTGTTCTGAAGCTGAAAGTAGAAATTTATTTTATTAATAAGACATGAATATGAATTAAGCCATTTTCCACGTATAATGAAACTTTTGGTTAAAATGCTTTAAACGATCACATTTATTTACTGACATTTCTGGGGATGTAACCATTCAAGCTTTGGGGAAAATATAAGCTTTTCCCTTATTTTGAAGGGTCCCTTATTTACAGTCTTAGTATTGTTTGGTTTGCCAGTTACAAATACATGTTAGCTCAGGCTTACCACCGGATTTATTTATTGATTATTTTTTAACCTCTTTGAGCACATGACAATCAGTAACCTGTTGGTACTTGTTCAGTCAATTTGAAGTTCTCTGGAGTCCCAGTATTGATGCACACTAGTTTTATTGCTGTTTATGTGAAATATTTCCAGGATTTATCCATCACAGATGCATGCGTACACTTGCCAAAAGGATGCACGGCCGCGCTGACGTTAATACATCCGTGTGTTCCCTGGGTCTTGTGCCTGCCTGTGCGGTAGTATTGTGTGCGTGAGCTCTGTTCCATCTTTTCGTACAGCTTCAAACTTGCTCATCGACGTTCTCAAAACAAAGCTAGTTAGGTACAGCGCAATAAACCTTTTTAATCCTACTGTTTAACTTTTACGCTGTAAAATTCTGTTATACAATCTGGCCACCAGATGATAACTTGCACTTTTAAAGTGTTTTTAGGCCCGAGTACCTGCAGTGCTTTTCTGAGAATCTTCTCAGATACATCGCCCACTGTAATTAAGACCAATAAGAAATGACCAGCGTGGTTATATCCCATTATGTTCACGCTCTTTGTTGTTTCACCCCATGCTTCCCCTCAGTTAATGCTGTGTCAATGGTGCTACAACCACCTCCTCCAGAGGGTGATTTGCTTTTTTATATGTGCTCTAAACAGGTATAAAAAGAAAAGTAAGCATTTTATGTCTGTTGTTTTGCTGTATCTGTAAAACAGCTATGTTAGGGATTCCATTCTGCAGCAGATATAATAAGTGAGCTTTTTTCTTATGTACTCTCAGGTAATAATGTACCCTTCCTTTAGAGCATTTGTGATGTTGATGTGTTTTTTGCACCCATGATGCTGTCAGCGAGATGCATAAGTTGCAGGACTGAGCAATGGCTCCCTGGACACTGTACATTTAATATAATCTTATTCCATATAATATCTGGTCTGTGATATTCACTGTACAGTTGCAGTAGATTTATGGTATCATTATAACCTTGTGGCTTCAAGAGTGGAGAGTGTGTAGTCTCCATATATAGCCTGTGTATAGCATACATACATAGCCTTTAGTTATCAATAAATAGCATAATATGTTGTTAGCTGATTATATAATGAATTATATTTTCTTGTCAGCTACTCTTTCTCTAGAGTCACATAACACAATATTGTGTTTTTATTATACCGACTGGGTAATGATTAAGAAAATAATAGCAATAGTTCTTAGTTTCCTAGTTCTGTCATTTGGGTTGCTTTTAGTCATTTCTGACCACAAGCAGTGAGAAAATGAGCCAAACTAAGTGAATTAATCTTGCTTGGCCAGTCATGCTGGGCTTTGGCAGCTGACAAGGATGTGATTTATACACTAGACATATATAGATGATGCTGTATGGTGGGCAGATAAACAAATGTTGCGTACCGGTTTTGAATTTAGTTATTTTTCTCCTCTTAGTGTTGAGTGCAGACTAAAGTATGCTTATAAGTGTGTGGAAAATCAGCCTTTACAAGTGTAACCATGACCGAAAACAAATATAAAGTGAATATTCAGTTTAGTATAAATAAAAAAACACTGTTGTGATAGTGGGACCTTACTCCAACCGACCATAGCTCTTTAGGGAACATGGTAATTATAAGGATCGCAAATTGTTGTTTCACTACTTTAACAAATTAAAATCGTAAGATATTTACAAAGGAGATAATGTGTTTTAAGTCAAGTGATTAATTTAAACTCTTCAATGAAAGCTGTCGTCTCTGAGAGGAAGATCTTGAGCACCTACCGCAGTTAACACTTTATCACACACTGCACTTTGAAAAAAAAGTGAACTTTAACTTTTTGTTTACTGGTTTGTTTTGTCTTCAGATTGAAACCAGTCTAATTGGAGAGCTGGTGCAGTTGCGATTATATTTATAGCCGTGCAGACCTTTGAAACAGTAACGGTTTAATAAATGAAATGAGGCAATGCTTTTCATGATGCCCATCTGTTGTGTTAGCTCCATTACCTCTGGGCACCTGTTTTTATCCTCTGCAGTTTCCCTTCACATTTTTTCCTGTTAGAAAGTGGCACTACTGGGTCATTTCTTTCATAAAAGGCATCTTCTTTTGCATTGTGGACATCATCAGAATACAACATGAGTGCCTTTCATTCCACAGTTTTGGGAGTTGTAGCTCACTGGGACACAGAATCTAGACTCCTCCGTGCTGAAGTGTATGAGGTCATCACAGTAGAGAATCTCATCATTTTATTTTGTATATGAAGGTTTTTTCTGTGCCTGTTGAGAGCTGTTGCACCATGGAACCATGAGCCACTGATTTTGAGTACTTCTAGCAGATGTTGTATTTTCCCTTATGGGAAATGTTGATTCTGATTTATTGCGCGGTGCATGTAAGTCAAGACCACTGAAGTATGTTCCTGTTGTAGCTGATAAGAATTGCTCGTATAAAGCCACATGTTCGTGCTCAACGATCTGATACGTAGAACTGAAGAGAGCATTGACAAATCACGACTTGATCAGTTTTCAGCTGTTGTTCCAGAAGAAACTGGGATCTAGTCTTTTTGGTTGCATCTCTAAATGCATCTTCTATTCGTGACGTCAAAGTTCGGTCACAGGGAACCCGTTTCGTTCTTGAGTTACACTGTATAAATAATAATTTTAAGTAACTAATAACTAATAATAGAAGTCAGGATGTCAGATAAGTCAGGATGATGCTTTAACATGAAAAATCAATCATTCAGGGAAGGAGTCTGAGTTTCTTTCAAACTTTTTCTACTTTGCTATGACTATGAGAATGAAGGCACATAGATGAAAGTAATACCTAGTGTTACCTGAGGCTGGCAATGCAAACAGTGTTATCTGGCATAAAGAGTATAAAACCGAGGCTGATTTGCGATACTGCCTCTGAGCATATCCCAAATCTTTCCTTCAATCTGCTGAATATGATGTTTATGCAATTGTATGCTATGATAATTGTTTATTTATGAAAACTGTGATTTGTTGTACACCCTTTTTCTCCTAACACAGTAAATCCAGACATTCACACAGGAGTTTTCTGACATGTCGTCGCTGAAGAGCGACTGCATTCACTGATAATTTTTTTTTTTTCCATTTAAAACATTATTATTTATGATAGCTTGAAAGACTAAACTCCTTAAAATGTAGGGTTATGTATGAACTAGGGTCTGTTCTATGAGGTTACGGTGCTTAAAGAAGCCAGTACAATTAGTTTGGAATACTTCTCTACGGATGTCAAACTGTTGCAGATACTCTGTGGCCTCAGCGGTTAATGACATGGTTCTGTTTCGTGTCTTTGAGCAAGTGACTTAACCTGAAGTTTTCCGAATAAAATATCGAGCTGTATAAAAAAAATATTTGCTATTATATACACTACTTATACATTATGTCTTTGGCATCTTATTTAGGACGGTAGGCACTACAGCAGCAATCTTACTTTTGAATTTTTGGGAGAACCATCTTACTGCATGTTGTCTGCTATGACTGAAGGTAAACAATTTGTAATGTTGTCTGCCAAGACTGCAATTATCCGTGTGAGTTCATTAAATGGCTGCCTGAAGCTATTTAGCTGGATATATCCACAGGGCAAATATTAGGTGCAGATCCATTAATTGCCACCATTCAGGAATCTAATGGCAAAGTTGGCTAAACCTTGTTTGAAACCTAAAATTAATGACATATAAATTTCAAGTACATTCCAACTGAGGGATGTTTTTCCTTTGTGACATACAAACTAGCCAACAAAGATCGGTTTGTCATAATGATGTGCACAGATTTTTTAAATCTTTCCCTGGTTTTGGTATATAATGATACGTATAATTGTAGATGTACAGAAAGTTAGGAATAATGTGTTCTTTAACTGTTTAGGGCAAACGGCTGAAGCTGTTTGTTTATTTATTTATGTGTTTGTTTGTTTGTTTGTTTGTTTGTTTAACTATTTTTGTACTCCTAAATAAGGGAAAAAGGTAAACTAAGTATTTTTATCATAAAAAAAAAAAAATCAAGGACAGCACAGGAGAGTAGTGTTTACCTGGGCACTGGGTTTGGTCCTGGGTTTTAATTCATTCCAGTACGTGCAGAGTTTGTTGTGTCTGTGCAGATTTTCTCCAGGTGGTCTGGTTTTCTTCCCACAGTCCAACGACATTTTTCAGGTGTACTGGTGGGTCTAAGGTGCTAGTAATTTCTCGGAAACCAGATAAAGTAGGGGTTAGTGTTAAAATCTTGGATTTAAAAGAACTAGGTTCATATCCATGACTAAGATACTAAAACCTGAACTTTGGCAGTGAAAATACCCTTAGTGAATCACTGCAAGCAGTTTAACATTGTGAGTGGAAGAAAAAAGAAAAAAAAAACAGCTAAATTAATTCAAGTAAGCGAAATGCTTCCGGGGTCCAGGAAAAACTCTAAACCATTGCAACCCTGCATTGGTCAAGACTTTGATAATAAATTACCAGAATCAAGAATCTTTTTATGGGGTGAACACATACAGTTGGTATCTCTCCCAGCCTCATCTCATCTGCGAAAGCTGTCCCCGCGTATTGTAGAAAAAGGAGTGGAATTTGTCACTCTTAGTTTAACAACGAAGCAGAATCCACTCTTTGCGCAGTAGGTGCATCCATTCTGAACAAATGGAAACTACTTCTGTTGCCTCGATTTTGCTCGGTTCAAGGTGGACTCACTTCACGTTGCCATTTAACTTTAGTAACCCAGTGGAACTTTACACAGCCTGACAGTGGTACTTCTCTCTGTACTCCGTCTGTTGGCATTGCTCCCTGTACAAACTCTAGAGAACCAAGAACAGAGTCCAAGGGTCTTATAATGTTATATTTGCATAAAAGTTCACTTGCAAATTTTGACAAAGTGACCAAACATTTTTTTAAACATGCCAATCGTTATTGGAATGGAGAGATACACAAAAACTTAATTTTGGGGGAGGGTTGCCATCACTGCCTCTTGCACGTTATTGGTTTTCAATGACAGCACACCTCCCGGAACACTGCAGCGTATGGCTCTGGCTGCACCATCTTAGATTGTTTAAAGGTGCAAAATAATGAAGAAACTGAATATAAGTGAAGAGACTGAAAAAGGCAGTTCTTCACTCACTCACACAAACAGCGGATAGAGTAGCAATCTATATTATTTTAGCGATTGTATCTACAGAAGATGCCCTTCTGCTGATATGTCTGTTGACAGCTTTTGAGATAGTCTTTCGACTCTCGGAATCGTGCATGATGAATTAGAGCAGCACTTGGTATCAGAATGTACTCTACAGGGGTCAAACCCAACAAGGGTCTTGAGGAATCTATTTGTCCTCAGGCAAGACTGCATGTGCAGTGTATTGTAGTTGTAAATGAATCCATAACTAGTTTTTTAATCAGATCTTTTCTGAGTGGCAGATACATGAACACGTGTGTGTGTTTATATGAAATATGTATTTTGTGCATTAATGAGTAAGCATAGGCTTTATGATTTTGTCAGAGTTTATGTAATGCAGTTTGCATAACTGCTGGAGGTGTTTGTATTCTGTTTTCTATATGTGTTTTGCCATACATTTACATTCAAGAGGTCAGTTTGTTTGGACATGTGATTAATAATTCACTAAATAACTTAGAAAAGGCATAATTATCATATTTTGCTTTCAAAACCATTATAGCTATATACAGAATTTTAAAGACTGGTGCTTTCCAGACTCTTCTGGCTTTGCTATTTCTTGTGATTTTTACTAGGGCAGCAGTGTCTCAGTGTACTTATGAACACAGCTGGGAAAGAGGATTGTGGATAATTTGTTTTTGTTTTCACAACTTCATAATAAAATTTAAAATATAGTCAGAAATGAACATCCCTCAGTATATTTGTGGGGTGAGTTTTGTTAAAGCTTCTGCTATAGACACAGTAAAGGTTACATGCAACATTGTTAATTTTTTAAGTCTAATTTAAAATTTAAAGCAATGTTAAATGACTGAAAATATAGACTTTTGAAACATTTCTGATTGTTTACTCATTCATTACATTTTAATGCACAGTGTTCATCTTGTTACTGATCGTCCATATTTAGGAACACCCGACATACGTTTTAAACACTGAGGACCCAAGTTGCAGTGAGATGGTCTCGTACTTTTGGCTACATTTTGCCAACACTTTTCAGCAGGGTGATTAAAAATGAAACCAGAAAGATAATATAATAAATAAATATCCTAAGTATCTATTAGCAAAACTGCAGCACAATTACTCAAACATAAAGACAGTGTATGTTTTTATTTTTGCAATCTGCTTGTTTGCCTTTCTTTTTATGTTTGTGATTTTGCTATGAGTCAGATTCAACTCAATGGCACTTCCAGTATTTCAGAGTAGAACTCAAGTTGCAATGAAACAGTTTAAACTCTGAAGCCATGAACTCTGTTGACAGTACTGTCAGCTATATACACAAACTGTCAGTCACTAAGCACTGTTTATTCTTAAAATTGAATTAAACTACAATTTACATTAAACACTGTTTTAAAAGTACAGGTGTTTTTTTTTTTTTTTTTTTTTTTTTACTGATATATACCATATAACTGATACTGAAAGTATATATCAAGTTTCAGTTTTTAATTAGAATTTTTCATGGAATCACAACACAACATTAAAAATTTTAAACATTAAAGAACGGCTATACTTGGCTGACTGTCAGCTTGAATTTATAATCTCTCTTCCAGTGTCACGAGAATATTTTGATTCAAAATGCACAGTGAAATCATTTCCCATTCTTTGATGTTTTATTCATCCAGTTACATGTTTAGAACATAAATTTCTAAGGTTCTAACCCCATCATAACAGCAGGCTGCCATACAGGTAAATCATTTCGCAGGATGTCACAGCTTGCAGGGTACAGCGGCGAGCGGACAGCAATTCTCTTCTAATCAGCCACACTTTTGTTCAGCAAGTGTCATACAGTAGCTGTCTAAATTTAATTGTCGTTCAGAGAAGAAAGTAACACAGAGTGTGGAAATGTCATTTCATCAACAGGAACTAGAGAGGAATAAACAAGGACAAATTAGCGCAGCTCTGTTCTACTTCAGTCATTTGCAGCAAACTCTCTTTTCTACTGTCACCGGTGTTGATGCCGAAGTAAACTGTGAATATTCTGCTGCAAATCCTCTACGAGACTCTCTGACTCAATTGCCCGGCGTGTGTCGTTTCTCTCTTGCTTTGCGTCGACCTTGCGTGATCTCCGTTCTACTGACAGTGTTATTGCACCTTCACCCTCCACACACGCAGCTCTGCTGTGTTTCGAGCTCTGTCAAAGCGGCGACTTTACCACGGCAATTTGTATGTGTTAATGATCTGGTCTGAAATCACTTTTCCATTCCTCAAGTGGTGTTTTAAAACAGAATTGTTGAAACACTCATGAAAGTGGGGAAAAAATATTAAATATGCATTTCTGGAGATGTTTTGCTAAAACGAGCTCATGTTGGATTGTCTCTTGGCTTAAGCCATAAATTTTCACTAACAGATTCTTTGATTCAGGATCACACAGGTCCACATCCAACCTCACAGGACACAGGAGAAAAGCTGAGGGTCATGTTGGATTGCAGTGCACTCACCCTTAAGGGCTGTCTTTATGTTCTCCATTCCACCTGAAATATGGTTTTAACATGATGGAAGAAACCGGCAAAAACTCAGGAAAAACATGCAAAAATTGCAGTGGGGTAGAGTTTGGTTGGAATTTGACAGACAGATACTTCTCACTCTGAGTTCGGGATTTGCATAGTAAAACACACGCATACACACTTACATGGTGCTACAGACATGACTGACGTGCTTCCAAGTAGTTCCCAGCCAATTTGACAAGATGAAGACAGACGAGCCACTTCACACATACATCATTGAGGAGTGCCCGGGGGGGTTTTGTATGATACATCTATTTTATTGTTTAACATTAATTATATTTTTAGTTCATGATTGTCATTGATTTAAATAGGTTTTTTGCATCAATTGCTTTTTGTTCTCTATATGTACACCTGTTCTAGGTGATTGTGATTGCTACAGATGACTGTAGCTGGGGCTTCTTTGATGCTCCCATGGCCCTGTTGCTCGAACCTCTGGATTATCAGTGCTGAATGTGCTTTCCTGCTCACCAGCACATCATAGCTGCAGTGTTCGGAGTCAGACCAACATCTGCTCTCAAATGTACATCAGACCCTTTTCAGTGTATGTTTCCTCTGACTGACTATCCATCCATCCATCCATCCATCCATCCATCCATCCATCCATCCATCCATCCATCGCATTAACCTCTTATCCTGATCAGAGTTATGGTGGTCCAGACTCTTTTCCAGAATCACTGAATGCTTTTGACTGACTTTTCTACTCAATTTGTGAAAATGTTTCCAGTTATTTATGCCCAGAGAGACGACCAGTACTAATGGTTAATCCAGTACCAGTAGAAAGTTTGAGTGCACATGCGCAACCTGAGCAATACAGTTACGGGACTAACTGGATAGAAGCATAAAAGCAAAGGAACGCACAAGTGTCCTATCTCTGTGGAATTTCTGCAGAAGAGATAAATTAAGTGCCCTGTCTTCTATTTCCTGATCAAACTTGTGAACCAAAGGCTTCTTGAAAGGAAAAAAATATGAGCAGTGCTCTGTATATACACTTACTTACAGAAGGTGGAATGGAGGTTAAAAGAATAGATGGAGGATTGGTGCTGGTTGATTTGCCTGATTTTTTTTATTTAACTGTAATGCTGTGTTGTCTTTGTGTCCACTGTTTGTTAGGAAACTTGCACCAGATACCACTGGGGAACTTCCCATTGTTGCAAGCACCAGTGATAGATAGGAGTTGGAGTGCAGCGATGCGATGGTCTGTTTTTATTCATTCTTTCCTCATAACTGGAAGGTATTTTGTGGTATAGCTTTAAAATATGGGTATAAATGCAGTTGTGTAGCAGAAACTAGTGGGAGTTGAGATGGGCACCAACCTATTCGTGTAGCTTACACACACGTCAGTGACCCAAGGCGGAGTGCATTACTGTGTCAGCCATTATTGATCACACGTAACGTATGCTATTGTTGTATTTACCCTGAAGGTGTATGAGCTGACATCTTTCAAGCCTGCAAAACCGGGGTTAGGAAAGCGAGGTCTTGCATGGTAAGGGAGAAGAAAAATCCCCTGGGTCCTTAAGACCCATAAACAAAATATAACATAGCTTTACCAGTACCGTGTCTTCAGGTGAGTGGAAAAAATCCATGTACATACCTATGAATAGCATTTGTTAATAATTCCTTAAGGCAGTTTATTTATTCAGAAGGAGACTTTGTGATGCATGTGTCCATCCACTTTCAGTTTTGTATAAGTGTTCCTAAAAGTTAAATAATGTTTGAGATGATTGAAACAATTCAATTGAGATCTACTATCCGACAACAGATCACGTACTTCTGTGACCGAAAAGTGTTGGATGGTGTAGAACATTAAGGATTTTAGTAGGTAATAGAATACAGAAGCTTGGAACAACGTAGAATATTTAATAGATTTTTTTTCTAGTCATTGTTCTTTTGCTTCATTTTGTCATTTTCTTCTCGGTGACTTTGCATGGGGTCTGGTAATTATCTGACTGCACCAGGAGTCTTATGAGAATATGAGTCTTATTAAAAGGGATTAATGAACTGAACAGAAAAGTAAATTCTGAATATGAAGTCGCTTTTGTCTGATTATGGAGATCTATCCGGTGTTTCACTTGTGAAATTTTGAATTAACCATCAGGTTTGGTAATGATTTTATACCTTTATGGATTTTATAATGATTTTATAGTCCACTTTTAAGACTTGTTTGATGTGACTGCCGCAGTCACACGGCACGCGTTCTATGGATATCTCTGTATGCGATTCAGGCTGAAGAGTCTGCTTATAAAAGTCAAGACACTATGATGCACTTTTCACCTTTCATGACCTAAAATGATCTAAAATCAGTACACATCAGTCATTTTAAAAAAATGCACAAAAATTATAAATGAAAATCTAAAATATTCAGTTGAATGAGTGAACACCCTAAGAACATTGTGTCAGTGTCTACCCGTTTTTTTTTTTTTTTTACTGAACTACTCAGCACTGTCATGTTTTGAAGAGAGTCCAGTTTCCGGTGACTGCACACTTTTGTTAAAAATGAGATGTGCGCTCTGACTTGACCAGAAGAGTAGCTTTTGCTATAAGCTTTGGGTTGTGTCATGTTGATAGGTAGACTTCGTTCCAGAGGGCAAGGTTTCAGCTTCCATGCAGGCTTCCTATGCAAATTCTGTTGACTTGAAAAATGAAGAAGCAGCCAAAGAGGCCGGCAGTGCAGTCCAGTATTACAATGCAACTTCATTGTAGGTGCAAAAGGGCAGTGATATGGTGAGAGGGCTCTATAATACAGTACTCTCTTTCCAGCCTCAAATGGAATGTGCTACTAAATGAGGTAATAAAACGGAAGAGAAAATGAATTTATAGAGATGGAGACATAATTAAGGCTGATCGGAAAGACTGAGGACAGAGGTGGTGAAAAATATGTAGCCCAGGGAAGAGAAAAGAAAAAGTAATGCAAGTAAAATATGTAAAGGGCTCGGGGTAAGAGGCAGTGTGTTAAAGGAGGAGGTGCACTCAGTACTGACATTTTTACCCCTGGAGGTTTTTTCCCTTCATCTGTTGGCAACCCAAAACACAACCTCAAGCTTTCACGTCTGCTATGGAAGCATTGCTCTTGTTGGATCCTAAACATTACTTCTTGGATTTTGTTGGCTTTGGACTCCAGTCCTGGGGGTTGGATAGAGGAGGGAGCAGATAAGTGTACTTCTCTGACACATCACATTAATTTCCCATTGATCTCCTGTCTTCAAAAAAGGTGCCATGCTGTCGGCTTCTTCTTTACATTGTCTGCATGGGGAGTTTCAGTCATCTCACACAGACTGATGCCTGGAGACCAAAGTTTCTGGTGTTTTGTTATTACGGTTATTTATTTTTTGTTTTCAGTTTATATCCAAAATCAGCCGGGAAGCCTGATTGAAGCTTCTGCTGCAGCTCTATTAATAAAATATCAACATTTAGAATACATTGAGGCATACGGCACATCTTGTAAATAAACCTGGCATCTCTGACAAAAGCCTTTCCCTTTCTTCTAAATTCAAAAAAGGGAGAACTGTCAAACTACGCGAGAGTCGAAATTAGCTTCACAGACGTGCATTTTGACAGACTCATGGCATTCATGGAGCAGCATGTGCAATTCCCACTGCAGTCTGTTGTAGAAGAGAAAAGAATAAAGCACAGGGTGTGAATGCATTCCTTTTCTCCTCATTTCACATCCAGAGTATAAATAATGCTGCACTATTCATGCTCGGGACTGCAATGGGAAATGACCTTGCATGCTGTTGCTTGAGATTTAAAGTGATAAGCTGTTTAACAGATTTCTGTGCAACGGGTTTACTTTCTGCCTAATTACCGTTATTTTTCCGATAAAGTTTTCTCCCATTGTAGATCAATCAAAATCTCTTGTTGGTGTAATGAATACCGGTCAACGTTCACATTGTATTCCATTTAGATGATATATTTAATTCGATTTCGTAACAGTAACACAGGAAATCAGTTAATACCCCAAAATGTAATTTTATCCAAGACCGCCAAGATGCTGTATAAAGAATTAACATTTACGTTTATCTGTTTGCCTCTGTCCGTCTGTCCGTCCATTTATCCATTGTCATCTGTCTGTCTTATTTTATTTTACTCAGGGGGTTGTCATTTAATAAAGAAGCAAAAATAAAACAAAATAGTCCTCCATTTAATCAACAGGTGACTTCAATATTTCACTCTAACTTCCTAAACCCATGAGTCAGAGAGATTGCCTCCCTCTTCTATTTTGACCAAGGGAAAACGCACAGGAAATTTATTGAAATTTTACAGTTTTATGAAATATTTGGTGTGAGATTTCTACGCCTTAATCGGTTTAAAGATTGAAATGGTCTTCTCCCTGAACTGACAGCAGACCGATTTAGATAATAATTAGCCGCCGCTTTGATGATCGAAGCGAGACTCACATATTTTATGCTACTGAAACGTAATCTACACTTGCATGTCGGCATGGTATTTAAGTCATTCTACCGTCTTTTTTAGAATTACTCTGTCCTGCTTAGATGACATCAGCTTCTATTCTGGAGCTGTGTTGAGGTCACACATACAGGTCCCAACTCACTTTAGAAGTTTTCTCGTGGTTTCGCTTTTTTCAGCACTTTCATTCTGTACGCCCCTAGCAACATCTTGGGTTGTACGTTATTTTAAGGCAATAAAGATTTATCTTAGTTGTAGTCTTAATGACAAAAATGCTATTTAATTTATCCCCTCTATAAATACATTGACTTGATTCTAAACATAAATATTTGGAAAGCAGGATGTGCGATGCAGAAATAAATGGGTTTCTTGACACGTCATGCTACTCTCTAACTGTATGATAACAGTTGCCCTTGTGAGAGAATGCCTCAAACTGAAGTTGAAGGTCATTTACATTTAAGGACAAAAACTGTCAATATCAAATATCAGCAAGGTAATTCAGATATAATATAGATGGAAGATTCAGATAGGTTTGCTAACATTTTGACTGTAAAATACTGTCAGATCAGGGAAACTTTCATGTTAATTTTTTATCATATTTTTATATGAAAATCTGTTTTGCTTATTTATACGGTGACGCCGTGTAAAGGTTCCATATATGCCTTTTAACAAACTCATTAATATCACCTTCCATGCAAAGTAACAGACATGTATAAAAGTATTTGTTTTTGCAACCAATAATATCCTGGTCCTAACTGCTGTAGTTACCAATTTTTGTTGCAGATGATCCCATTGCCATAATTGAGTTATTGAATGAAAAAGTTATACAAGTCAAAACAAACACATTAACGGTGCACTTATTATCGTGCAGCGATTTTAGAAGCCTCACAAATAGGGCTCAGCCTGCTGCACATGTGATAAGGTTGCCGTTTTCAGTGCAGGCGATGAAGGTTTAATTTTCACATGGGCCATTACCCGACAGAGTTGCTGCATTGGTGTCAGAAGTGTGACACAAACTCAATGCTGGAAGCCTAAACAAAGGAAGAAAGCCCTACTGGAAATGCACGTAACTGTGACAGAGTTTGTTGATTTGATCTGCAGTGGACAAGGATGTGTACATTACTACGTACCTCTGTACTGAAAGAAATTAAGCTTTTTTTACTCGAAAAGCAGTTTATAGGATTTTTTTTTAAACCTTGTTTTTTTTTTTTTTTAAAATAATGACTAAGTAAAGTTATAAGTAAAATTCATTTTTCGTTATATTGGGATGCCTGCTGTAGTCTCTTTCCTCCCATTTCCATGCTGGTTTTAAACATTATACAGCATGAAATAATATTTTAATTCTTGCCTTTCAAATTAGGCACAAAATTATGCACAAATAATTGACTTAATGAGGTTGTTCTGTCACATTAAAATCAGTGGAGAAGATGTATGAATAAACACTAGTTTTACACTTTCACACTGCAGAATAAGATGGGATGAAGGCACGTATCAAGAAGAGAGACATATTCCGGGTTGGTGTTATGCACTCGCATTGTTTCTCGGGAGCCTTTTCAGGAATAAAAAAAGGTTCTTGAGGAGCAGAATTATTCTATTCATCAATTCACAGTGGAACTGTTATACAGGAGATAAATACTCATGCAGGATTTGTCTCCTAGGTACAGTATTTCTTA
The DNA here is from genome assembly GCA_900497675.1 of Arapaima gigas. Taxonomy (NCBI): domain Eukaryota; kingdom Metazoa; phylum Chordata; class Actinopteri; order Osteoglossiformes; family Osteoglossidae; genus Arapaima; species Arapaima gigas. Next base: position 313,696 of record UFQX01000122.1, on the reverse strand, counting down.
TGCATGCATTCATAGTGAGATGAAACTGAGTAGAAGAGAAATGGTGTCCGTAGATAATTATACTTAAATTTTATTATTCTGTTGTGTCTGCTGAGGACCACCTCTAGTTGTATTCAGTGTAGACAGCTGTTTAGAACATCTCTCTACTAAATTAGTCAGCCGTATCTTGACAATCTATTTGTAAAGATTAGTATTCTCCATTTTGTAACCCCGGATTTGGTATGTCTACTAGAAATGTCTTGAAGGATGAGGTTGTCCAGAGAAGAGATAAAAGTGATGTAAGTCATAAAATATAACAAAATATGTTATGAAAATACAATACCTATATTATACAATATTATCTGAAGCTAATCTGATCCTGAAAATGTGTCGGACAATGAATTTTCAGATTCCGTTGTTTTTCACGAGACAAAAAAATAATTTGTTCCCTGCCCATCATCAAATCCCCCAATCGGTTTTCCCAAACATCACTAAGACACTAATAAACTCCTATATAACTGCCCTTCAGGGATTTCTTCACAAGTTTTCCCACTTTATTAGAAAATATTTTCACTTAATATTGTGGGGGAAATGGAAGCAAATTGAGCATGAGATGCTGTTCTAGCAGGAAAACAGCTAAGATATGACTGCAGTGCATTCATTACCTTTCCTGGCTGCTTCTGACCGTGATCAGAAATTTGGAGAGATTTCCACCAAGAACTGCTTACTGCTCCGGGGTGATCCCACTTTTAATGTGACCGTTTCTGCCAAGGGTGAGTAACAAAACCAAAGCAGGGATCTACTGAGCACATTGCCTTTATAATGAGCATCTGTATAACTGTGCAGTCTCTGGAGGATGCGTGCATGCGATATGTCAGAAAAGGCATGTGTGTGTAACTTTCACTGTTGCCTCGTGTTTATTCATTTAAGCAACACCCCCAAAATGGCTTCTGGCTTCTTATCTGGATTGACATGCATTTCCCATAATGCTGAATTCTCTTACAGTTATACTTTTGCATTTATAACGCTGTAGATCCCCTCCCGTGGGCTATCATACAACTTAAATGTTTTCGCTTTGAATGAAATTTGGGTATAAATATTCATATAGCAAAGAGATACCTGCAATTATTTAATTTTATTAGAGAACAGAGTGAAAGTTCATCTTTTATCAGTTCTAATGTACTGTTAGATTAATGTGAACAGAGAAATGTGCTCAATGCATGATTTAAATATGAACAGCTGTAAGGTCAGAGTATATTGTCTTTGAAGGGAGAAGATCAGTAATTTAATAAAAATGACTTTAGTGGTGGTGCCATTTTATGTGTGGACACAGTGATTCTAAGAAATTTATTGGTATACTGAATAGATGTAGAAGTCACCTTTTTCCCCTAGTTTCCATTTCGGCATTTCTCTGTCTAGTTCATCAAAAGACCCAGAAACTGTAAGACAGTCGGGAACAGTTTGGTAAGTGACAATAGCTGAACAGTATTAAACTTACTTTCCATGTCATATATGGGAATAGACTACGTCTGCAGAGAGAACGGTGTCCTGCTTCCTTTTTATGTTCAAAATTTACAAGGGAAAAACAATATAGTACCTGCCACAGCCTATCAGCCTTCGTGACTTTTTTTCTGAAGAGTTCAATTTTTATATTAGATGGTTCTGTGGACACCTTCTCTGGGTAATAACAGTGATTTAAACATGCTTTAACTGAAAGCCAAAATAACACCAGTGTACTCCATTCTTGGTGGCTTGAAAGTAGACTTTAATGTGTTATTTGAATACTTTCCTCTGAATATCTGGTCAGATAATTTGCCTTCAGACTTTGAAGGTATTTTTGACCTGTGACTATGAAATGTGTGACCGCTCATTTCGCCCACTTAATTGTGAAAAGTGAGGGGAAAAAATATATTTCATAACTCAAATAAGACTTTTTTTTCCCCCTCCAAGTCTGTTTATTGTTTGTCTCCCTTTACTGTTTTCTTTTGTTTGTTTGTTTTTTCCAAAGGTGGTTGTGACATTTGTAGTGGGCTCTGAAGTTCATCGAGAGATTGTTAATGACTTCTCCCACATCGGCAAGCCTTTCCTCATGGGGACTGTTGCACTTGGTAAGCAGTGGTTTTCATCCTCTTGGAATCTGGCGGTTAAAAAATGACATATCCTGAAAAATGCAAAAAAAAAAAAAAATAAAATAAAAATATCACTGACAAAATCACAATTTCCTCCTTGTCAAGAAAAGAGAGAGCGGCAGGTCATGTGAAAAAAAAGCTCATTTGCACGGGTTTTGGCGTGAGGTGCTGTTGTGATGTGTAATGGACAGGAAGGGGTTGCCGGGACTCGGCCATGTGTTAATTGGAAGGAGAATTGCGCTCGGGCTGAGTGGACCGTCTGATTGGGGTGCCCGGATAAGCCCACACTCTCTGAACGCAGGTGTGAGCAGGGGAACCTGGGAAATCACTTTCTCCATCCTTTTAATTGGTTTCTTCCGGCCTGCAGTCACACAGCCTTCAGGCAACCAGCCGCTGCCACCAGGGACCGAGGCTAAAGAGCAAACAAGAGCTGTTGTCTTGCGTGCCGGCCTGAACTCCACTAAAGACGTCTGGGCTCTAGAGCCTCATCTTTGCCACCGCGCCCTCGTGCTTCTTCCTCCGTTATGGAGGGAAAGCAAGCTTTACGTTGACGTCTGTTCGCTTAGCAGACGCTTTCCTACAAAGCGACGTACAGCTCTTACTTTCAGTGAGACTTTCACATAAAGTCTTTCACAATTAATTCAAAAAAACATTTTCAGGTTTATTAGAGTAGCTGTCCGGTATACACCAAGGGTCACAGTCATTCTTGTGAACTGGTCTGAGGGCCAAACATGTAAAGTCATAGTACTGCATTTTAAATGTCTAAACTGAAATAGTTATTACTTATTTAATGTATTTTTAGGTGTCGCATGTGTTCCAGCGTGTATCTGACTATAACCGTATTGTAATATGAATTAATAGAATTTATGGTATTTATGGAAGGTATGCCAGTTTGACAAATTTTCTTACAAGCTATGTTGTGTAAAATGGTGCCTTCGAGCAGGACACTAGACACCCCTGAACTGTGTTATAGTTTTTGTAAAATAGTTTTCTTATTGCTATTATTCTTTAAAAAATATTCAGCATTTTCCCTCTTCATTAAAAACATTGTTTATTGTACTCTCGCTTTTTCCCTAGGTGGGATTGTCAACGTAATGCCTTTCTTATTTTCAGAGATCTCCTATAGTAAAATCCAGGTAAGTATATCATGCTGTATAGTAAGCTTTTTTCCTTCTTTTACTTGTTAAACTGCACACAACTCCAATGGATTATAAAATGCACCAACTATAACATTCTTTCGTCAATACATCCCGTTTCAACTGTGCCAACAGACCATCATAGCTGGAAACAACTAAAAGACTGCAGTCATTACAGTTTCCTTCAAAAGATAAAACTGTAGCACTTTAAAACCACAACACATTTTAAAAGGATCTACAACGCAGAAACTAAAACTGTGCGTGTCACAATATTTCACAAAAATACCAAAAGTTCTATTCAAATAATATTGCCGGTGAACCCCTAAATAAAATTAAAACAAATGCAATAAAATGCATGTTCATAAAACATTGCAGTAAAATTAAATAAAATCAAGTTTCTACAAGATTTTCTAGAAAATTCCTCCTTCCCTTCCCTCTTTCCCAATTTCCAAGGTGGGGCCCCTGGTCGGGGTTGTTGAATCAGTGAGCACCAGGATGGAAGGAATGCCACACACACACACACACACACACTCAAACTCACCCAGCCCAGGTGGTTTGAGGCTTCAGATCTACTGACTGAGCCACAACACCAACGATTTAAGCCTCTATTGAAGTGTCTCATCGCATTTTCTTCAACTTAACCTTGATCTACAAACATGTGAATAAATATGACATTTATATATTAATATATTTTCCACAAATGACACAATTTGGCCAATGTAGATATATGATACCGTGGTGGAACAGAGCGAGACAAGGACAGGGTCTGCTGTGACAGTCGGGGGTATTTTATTGTGCTCTGGGGACTCGGGGTAACAGGTGCATGCAATTTGGGGGGGGTGGTGAAGCAGGGATGTTTTCAGGGTGAAGAGGTGAGGCTTTGGGTGGGTCGACCTTCTACGACCCAGATGGCTTTTTACTTTATCTTCTCCATGTCCGCTGTTTTTCGTTCTCTGCTGAAGAGGAGATTTAAAGTCTGAGTGATGTGAAAATAAAATACCAGTAAGGCTTGTTACTTGACCTTAGATGTGCACAGACGGCCCCCCGGGTTACAGATACGTTTATTGAAAGAACAAGTTTTTAGCGGTTATGATTGCTATTGTCCTTTATGGTAATGTTATTTTGAATTTTTATTCAGAGGATTGTATACTAAGTACTACAATATCTCATATGGTCCAATTCAAACTATTTTCTGAATAGTTACTTTTTGATATGGCAGAAAATCAAAATAGTGGCATAGGATGTCAACAGTTACCGAATGTTTTATTTTATATTATTTTTATATTCATCGGTGCCGGTCCCTACGCCGGATAAAAGCGCATCTCACTTGTATCGCCCTTTTATTTCCTTCCATTATACGACTAACATTAGCAGTTCTGTGAAAATTCCTTAACAAATGTGTGCACTATTGATTTATAGTGTTTAATTACAAACATACTGTTCATGGTGTAAAATGAACAGCACAATATTGGTTTCCACCCACTGGAACACTTGCATTGACTAGAAACACAGATAAATCCTTATTGTCAGGTTGTGTTGCATTTGTGATAAATGTCCTTTTCCTTCCTTTTTTCCCAGATCTTGTGGTTTAGAAGAGCCATCCTAGGAGGCCTATTTACATGCACAGTTCTGAATATCTTGTGGTGAGTAATTTTGGCATTTCAGCTTATGCTTCTTTAAAGCAGTGGTGGGTTCTGCGACATTTTTAATTAAAAAAATCTTTTCCGTAAGGACTTGCAATAAAAAGCATTCTGAAGAGCATCGTTTTGATGCGTAAAGGATGCTTCGGGTTAGCCGTCTCTTGCAGACTCCCCGCGGTCTCCTGCTCGCTTCCCCGGTTCTCAAGTTGACCACACCGTCATGATTTATTTGTTACTGTCGCTGATTGAAATATTTATCCGTTTCCAAATATTAAAAAAAAATACAAATTTTTTAAAATAGTGTCATATGTGTTAGTCTATCATATGTTTGTTTTAGTATGAAGGTAGCTCACAGTCTGCTGTCAGGATGGAACGCTCCATAAAAATAAACGATACTGTGTTGTTTTGTGTCAGGGCCTTCGCAGTGGCGCAGCGAGTAGTGCCGCAACCTCACAGGTCCCGGGCCGTCTGGTCGAGGGTTCAAATTCATTTCAGTCTGTTTGGAGTTCTCGTGTTCTCCCCACATCTGGGTGGGTTCCCTCTCGCAGTCCGAAGACTGTTTCAGGTCAACTTGTGTGGGCACTCTGTGGTGGACTTGCATCCCATCTGGGGTGCAGTTTCATAGCCTGGTGCCCAGTGATTCTGGGACAGGTTTTACACTGTCGCAACCCTGACAGAATACAGGGGTTAATAAATGTGTATGGATAGACAGAGCTACTGTGTCATTATGACAGGACGGCACGGCGGTGCAGCAGGTGGCGCTAGTGTCTTATGGTGCTAGGAGCTTTTGAGCTAATGTTTGGATGTTGTCTGCATTCAGTCTGTGCAAAGTCTGCATAATAGCCCCATCTTCACTTGGGCCTACGTAGCCTAGTGCCTTCTGCTTCCGGGATAAGCTCTGGATCCCCGTGACCCTGACTAGGAGAAGCAGTTATCGATTATAGTGTTCTTTATGACAGAAGCAACATTCCACTGCAGCAAATATCATTATTGCTTTGAAACATAGTGAATGGCACCGCTTTGTAGCAGAGGGGCGTAGATGAGTCATCTGCTGTCGGTTATTAGCGATGCAAATGTCCCAAAACGCAGCATAAAGATCCGGCAGTGAGAGGCGTCAGGGGGGCATCAAAAGAGGATTTGGAAGGTGCAGCTTGGGCTCGTGTTTGTTTCTGATATCTCACTTGTTAAAGTTTCAACAAGCCTCCATTGTATCTAATCATGTGTAAAGACGCCGCTGAGTTGGCAATCAGCACTTTGTTACTCGAGAGAGCAAAAGCAATTATGTCTGAGCAGATGAAATGAAAGGCGGTTTGATCCAGGAGATGAGATCTCCCGTCAGTCCAGTTGAGGATATTTGCTGTGCTGGTTCACTTTTTTTTTTTTTTTCCTCCCCCACTTTAAAACTCTCCTCCTTTCATCCACATCTGCAGCAGTGGGGTTTAACATTCGCAGGCGTTTTGCACAATTTTGACCGGAATTAAATTGATTTATTGTCTCATAAGAGGTTTTGCGCGAGTTATTAGTGTTTCCTTGCTTTGAATGACCTTTTATCTTAAGGGATCAACAGCGGTATGATTTCACTCATTAGTAAAGGGCTGCGTGGAGCCCGGTTTTCACCCGGGGATTTGATGTTTTAATCAATGTCCATTCTAGACGATGTCTGCTATTTATTTTCACCTTTTATTTGCCGTTTATTGAGTTAATGCTGTGTGTTTCATTTTGATGCAGCGAATAAGGGGATTTGTCTTCAGATGCAATATAGTGCAGTTATGTTATTGTTCTTCTTTTGTTTTATTTTGTGATGTAATGTACATAAAATGAATCGCGTGTTTTTTCTCTGTGATTTATTTTGTTTCACTTTTTATTATTCACACATGTGACAGCTGTGTCGCCGCTGCTCATTTTACATCCTAATGTGTGTTTCGGCGGGGCTCCGTCGCACCGGGGAGCGGGCTGTTGCTGTGAATAATCTGCTCATAAACACACGTGAGCGGCCGACATTGGCGGCGCTCATCACGTCTTTTCTTCCCGTGCCTTCATTTGCATCTCAACAACTGGTTAAGTGCGGCTTTGCAATTGAAAAGAGCCATTCATCACTATATACTGCACCTACAGCCAGTGCTTGTTAAGCAAATTTTACTGTGCATCGAAACAGGCCGTATGTACATTTTGTTTTTTTTTTTTTTAAACTTTGATTGTGTTTGATATCCCACTTCTATATTAAGCAGAGCCGAAAAGAATAATTTGAACTCTGGAGTGGTGAATTGTTCCATTTCAAAATACCTCTGTGTAGTGCTTGAAGTGGGAATAAAAAAATAAGTGCAGGTCCTCATGTTACCGGAGCGTTGCCATGTCTATCCGTCGGTATCAGAAAATGATTAGTATTACAATATGAAATTTTGACTTTCTGCACCGAATGAGAGATATTTGGAGATATTACTGCTGTTCACAATATCTATTTTTACACTGAAAGGGACACAAATGTAAAAAGAAAAGTGTGCAGAGTGTGAGCCGTCTTGCAGCGCAACTTAGTGTACCTTGGGTAATGGAATGTAGCTGTGAGGCTTTACGAATGATGTCCGTACACTGCAGCAGACACGGCAGATTATGAGAAGCTGAGGCTACCAGCAACTGCCTCTAAGAGGCATCTTAGTTTTTTTTTTTTATGTCATAGCTTTTGATGTTTATGTATAATAAGTTTAATTGCGCTAACTGTCTCGTGTGGGATTTCCACAGCGCCTTATGTGTTAAGACAATTTTGATGATCTGTATTTGTTGCTTTCAAGGTTATTTTACAGCTCATTTAATTTAGAGTTTGACTATAATTTGTTTTTTGATGTCAGTTTCGAGTTAGAGAGTTTCGTATTAAAGTAGCTATGGGTTAAGTATTTACATAGTTTGAAACCTCATTTTTAACCGATGCTTCCGATGATGGCGTTACATCATGGTGTCTGATTCCAAGGAAAATCATTTTAAAGTTCCGTCATCATCTGACACAATCTGGCAACTGAGTCGATGGTGCTGTGGATCTGTAACTGCTTTTGTTCGTCATGATATCAAACATCTATTTAGTATCACAGAACAAATAGTGTGGGTTCTTTTATTTAACAGCTACGATGCTACCACACAGACTAATGCATTACGTTCCGCATTTGAATATGACAACTTGTCATCAGTTTAATTTTTTTCTTTTAAACAGCAACACCTGGTCACTACAGCACAGAAACAGCAAGACAGAGAAATAACAGCTACAGCAAAAGCTTCCAAAAGTGATCATGTACTACTGCCCAAGTCCACTGGCCTAAAAAGTGTGCAGAGCTCCTATGATTTATTTATTTTTGTATGTAGATCAAATATTAACTTTATCTGGCAAAAGAGAGTTTGTCATATATTAATCCACATACAGAGGAAACTTTGAATACAGGCTACAGCATCAAGATGCTGAAATAAGTCCAACACACTAACACAAGACTTCAACATGACAGGCAGCCTTATGGTATCATATTGATATATATTTGAAGTCCTTGTAGTCATAGTTATACTACTACTGACAATTTTAACTGCAAACTCAATTTTACTGTAAAACAATATTAATCCCGGTCATACAAGTATATTGTGCTACCTGAGACAACCGAATCTGAAACGTGGCACAGTGTGGTAGGAAACAAAAAAGAAAGATAGTTGGAGGGAGAGAGAGAGGGAGAGTGAGAGAGAGAAAGTGAAAGAAACAGAATAGGGGAGAGAGGAATAAATCAGAACCTGAAAAATAAAGCCAAAATGTAAAAAATAACAACCCCCAGATGGGGGCTGCCTGTAGGTACGGTACTTCTTAGAGGTTCATGGTTACAATGTGCATTTACAGGTAACCCCTGTTATCTGGCTCTAATTCGTTCCTAAAAAGGGGCCCGGAAAACGCAAAACTGGAAAACGAGGATGGCAATTCCCATTATTTTTAATTTAGAAATATAACAAAGCGTTCCCACCCCATTTAAATACTGCAACACTCATTTTTCCAAATATCTGTAAATCACTGTACAGCACCTTGTAGTGAGTGCAGTACAAACACAGCACGCTCCTCGCTGATATCACACACACGGCACACCGGCACCCGTTCACAGACCTTTCCAGACATACGAACGACAGATGAACAGGTGGTCTTTATAATGGGACAGGTGGTCGGATAAAGAGGACGAGGATCAAAAAGTCGCAGCCACTATAGTGGGAAATCGTATACCGGGATGCCGGGTATTGAAGGCTGCCTGTCCTGAAACGGACTGTTGCTCGGGGTGGTGCAGTAAGTTGTACTGCCAGCTTGCAATGCCTGGGGCTGTTTGGACATGGGTTTCAATCCAGCTCTGTCTCCATATTCTCATCGTTTCCCCCCCACTTTCCTCTCACGGTCCAAAGACACGTGTTTCAAGTTAATTTCTCACTGTAAATCGCCCCCAGTACGTGCATGTATGTGGCCGCTCTGCCATGGATTGACGCCCAGTTCTGGGTATAGTCTTTCAAAGGAAATTGAGAAACAGCCCGTGTGAGTTGAAGTGAAGGATGAGGAGAAAAGATGAGAAATTTAGCGCCTCGACGGAAGTAAATGAGTTGCGGGGTATACAGCACTTGGTCACCATATGCATCAGCAGCCTCGTGTGTGGACGTCTGATGTAAACGCAGAGTTTCCCCACAAGAGCCCTGCCGTGGCACTGCAGTGAGGGGTGGCACGCAGATATCCAGCCTCCGCAGTGTCTACTGTATTACTCAAAAAGGGACGCGCGGTAATTTAAAACTATTTCATTGACACCGTACTTGAAGGTTTGAGATCTAACATGAGGGTATGAAAAGTAATTTCCTCTTCATTCATTTCTTTAGGTCATAATTTTGATATACACAATTAATGTGCCACACATAATTCTAAGGTGAGACCCCTCTTAATACAAAAGAACAGCAGAATGAAATAAAACCGATCATGCGTCGAAGGCTGCTGAAGCATGGCCACAACAAATTAACAGATAAATCTCCACTGTCCGAGCGCCAGGAGTGTTGAAATCAGCAGTAGGCAAAGTTGTCCGTTACGTTTTTACCTCTACTTTTTGCCCATTGCGAACCTAAAATTACGCACATATATTACTTGGATTGAGACAAACTGAAATGCGAGACTAAATATGTGTAGGAACATTTTTTACAATTCAGTTTTCTTTCATATTTTATCATTTGCGCTTTTTTGTTTTCGCCCGTAGCCGGAAGGAGGTATTTGTGAAAAACTAGAGTAGCAATTTAGATTTCAGGTTTGCCATAAATTATTCTGGCAACGTTAAAATTTCCTCCAGGTTGAGCGAGGCTCAGGTTTCTGTCCTGCGTCAGCCGTGCTTTACCTGGAAGGAGTGAACGGTGCCGGATCAGAGGCGACCGTGGCTGGACAAGCATGCATGTGCTTATTGTGCCTGTTGATCATCCTCCCTTTGCATGGAAACCATCTTGTCAGCTCCCACGAAAGCATCGCAGCTTCAACACTCTTCAGTGCTGTGTATTACCAGTAAATCAGTGCGTAACACTGGATTGCTAAGCACCGTTTCGTTCACTTATTCTGACTGTGTGTGTTTTCCTCATTTGTGCTTATTTATTATGATTGCTTGTTTATATCATTTATGTTTTTTTTTTCTGTTTTCATTATATATGTCAGTAGAATGAATAGGGCTATGAAGCCTCCGTATGGAAATACTTTTAATGTAGGCGATTGCTCTGAATTACCCGGCTATATTAATGAGCAAATCATTCCATGTAGCTTAAGACTGTAAGTCATTACACTGTCGGCTATGTAAATAAAAATGTAAAATATAGACTTTGGGTGGCCCTCAACACTGGTGCATTTATTTATTGCTTCTGATAAGTCTGCAGCTCCTTAATGTTTACTTTCTTGCGCCCGTTGAAGACCAGTAAAAAGTGGTGGCCAGACCATAATTTTGCACCAAGTTGTGTCGTCGTTCTCTCCGCCTCGCTGCCGAGTCCTGATCCATTTCAGACAAATGGCACCTATAATCGCTTGTGATTTTGATTCAGTTTTCTCCAGGTAGTTGCTGGCTTTGGCGGCAAATAATTGAGTAATCATTGGACCAGGCGTGATGTGAAGTAGAGCTGGTGGCACATCATTAATGAACACTGGGGCGAGTGTGGACTGAACATTGATCACCAGGGATCTCCAACTGCGATGACTGCTGCTGATGAGCTATTGCAGTCAACCGGTGTGATATGAGATTTGTCACAAAAATTAGACTGGAGCCCTTTCTTCACCCAGCGTACATCAAGACCAAAGGCTGCTCTGTTTATCAAGTGATAAACTATGATAAATCATCTCAAGGCTAGAAAAGTGAGACCGATAATCCATTAAATGTGTCCGTAAATTGAGAGATATTTGAAAAGTGACACCTCCGTGGAGGTTGAAAAAGGAAAGCTCATTTTGCAAGAAGCCCAACAGCTTGTATCAGGTGGAGAAACAGGCTCCGGGATCCAGTAGCTTTGTTGCGTAGATATTATGATTACTAACCGCTTAGTCTGAAACTCTTCCAACAGTTTATATTTGTATGACCTGAACTGACACGACTGACATAATTTCAACACCCAGGCATTGTCTTTCTCAGGGGCATCTGTCAAAGATCGGTTTTGTTCTTTGGGAAGCTGCCGCAAACTTTGTCATTACAATCCATGTAACGTGACATGATATTTTTCCTCATGCTCTTGAGGGAGTTTGAATGCTGCTTCCTTTCTGCTTTCAGTCAAAATGATTTATTTCAATGGTCCAACAGGCTGAGCTCTTTGTATGTTAAATTGGTTTATTCTTCTGCATATGAATAACTTTTTCTGTTTTTTTCCTTTTTTTTTGGTTCTTGCAGAGCTTGTTTATGAAATCGGCTCAGTGTTACTCACTGTCTGTTTTATTGATTCAGCTACTGTGGGCTTATCTCCATCACTTATTCCTGACACCAGAGAAAGAGTACCGAGAGCAAAGGGCACTGGTATGCAGTGCAAGTTCTGGGGAGCCAGCTACTTTTGAGCGTGGTGTTTCACAGGCAATAAATTCACCCCCCACAAGTGGGAAAACCGATATAAATCAGTGCATCACAGATTCCTACACCACGCTGCCAGGCACGCTTCAAAATAACCGCTTGCCTGGGCTTTTAGAGCTCACAGTAGGTTAGCACAATTGTACCGTTAATTTTCATAAACGAAATGATATTTTAGATTTAACTAATTATTTCAAATAAAATAGTTTATTTATTTCAATATTTTTGTTCGAGCAGCTTTCATAAATGGTGTACTCCTGTTTCAGTCCTTTCGTGTTGTAATGTTTCTGCGATTTGTGCATTTTTAAAGTGCTGTGAAAAGTGCTCGGTCCTGTTTCGGTGTTCAAAATTCCTGCAGTGTTTTTATTAGTTTTAGTATCATGTGAAGGGAATCTGAGAAAGCGGAAAATAAAAGTTTCACTTTTTCCGTGATAAGCAAGTGGGTAATAATGAAAACGGAGCGGCTCCAAGTTAAATTGGCCAAATAAGCTAGTAGTTAGGAGCAGCTCTGTGACAAACAATAAGGCCTTTTTGTCTAATTCTGTAAAATATGCATTTTAGTGACTTTCCATTAATCCCTTTAAGCCACATTGGCCAAGTTCATAGGTCATGTTGCATTCAAAAGAAATTCCTGAAGAACCGTGACAAGAAGATGTTGGAGTCTGTTGGTCTGAATAGGGCTGTACAGTCATTTCTGATTCTCTGAAAATGAACCAAATCACAGTCAGTCATACCAAACAAATGGAGCAGGTTTAGGACAGGAGCGGTTGTCCTCAAAAAAAAAAATGTGTCCATTAGCAAAGCATGGAGTCATCAGTGAGGTTGAATGAACCTTAGAACATGATTCTGTGAGTCACAGGTCTCTAGAGCATCAGTTCAAGTCAGTGTTCACGACTCCACGGTAAGAAAGACACGGGAAAAATAGTAGATGTGGGAGAGCACTGTTCACTAACAAGAACATGAAAGATTGTCTCCAGTTTGCCAAAAAAGGGCCTGGATGATTCGTGAGATTCCTGAAAGAATGCTCTGTGAACCGATGAATCAGAAATTAAACCTTTTAGAAGATATGGCCCCTGTTATTTTGGCAGAAAATGGCATTGCATAGTTCAGGAGCCTTCTACCAACATGAAAGCATGATGGTGGCTCTACAACGGTCTGAGGATGTTTTGCTTCCTCGGGACTTGGATCACTTCCCATTACCGGACAAACAATAACCTTGGAATTTACTCCTAAACTGTGAAAGTCTGATATGTGAAGTGCAGCTGAGTCATAAAGCAAAACAATCCCAAACATGGAAGCAACTCTGAATGTGAAATTTCCTCCAAAAATTAAAAGGTTTGACGCTTAAGTCATGAACTAAACTCAACTGAGATGTCTGGCAAGACCTGAAAAGAGCTGTTGGGTTCAGCATGGAGGAGACCTGGTTCATCAGAAGCAGGAAGCATTTAGTCACAGTCAGAGCAGCTGAAGATGATAACACTGAGTCAAGGAGACAGATTGCTTTTTCACACAGGGAAATTTGGAGGTGTATAGCTGTTGTTACTAAATAATTTGCATTTACTCTTTTCAACTGATTTTTTTTTTTTTAAACATGGAGTTCTTTAAATGTTGCTTTTGCTTGAACATCTAACTAAAATCACTGTAAAACATATACAGTACTGCCCAGAAGACAACAAAAGCCAAATCCTGTAAGTGTGGTTTCTGCAATGCGACAGACATTTTAACACGGATTGGAGAACCTGAACAAAAGTCTTATATATAAGTGACCTCTTTAAAAAAAAAAAAAAAACAGCTTCTTTCCTCACAATCTCTTCTGCATAATTAGTAGGTTCTCCTAAAAAAATGTCAGGTTAGTGAATAATAACAAATGCCCACTGGCTTATTCTACTTATCCCAGAATTTAAACTGCGTAGTCGAGTTTGACTGTGTTCTGTGCAGCAACTGTTGTTTTTTTTTTTAAGGAAAGAGGATTTCAAAGAAAGATTTTCTCCCGTGTTCTCATCTGTCACAACTGTCTTTGAGAATTAATATACCGCAGGTGCATGCCAGCTCTTATTATTGACCCATTTTCTTTTAAATTTTTAACCTGGGCTTTGAAACTAAGATCTCGAGATAATCCACGTTGTGCCACAGGCAGAGGTACAGAGGGGGGAAGAGGTTTTTCCTATCTGTTTGTTTGCCTTTGGTCTTTTCCAAATACAGTCCACTTCTGTATGACTGTTTTGTTTGTAGAAAATCAAAATGGAGTAATTATTTCTTGCTTATCGCAGTATATTTCACCTGAAAGTAGTTTGCGTGTGAATTCAAATCCAGCTCAGTCTGTATGGAGTTTGCATGTTTGCGTGTCTGTGTGGGTTTCCTCCTGCAGTCCAAAGACTCCTGTTTCAGGTTAATTGGTCACTCTAAATTGCCCATAGTGCATGCGTGTGGGGGGGGGGGGGGG
>UFQX01000122.1:260055-299300 GCA_900497675.1 Arapaima gigas | reverse complement strand
GGGGGGGGGGGGGGGGGGGGGGGGGGGGGGGGGGGGGGCTACTCTCTAATATACTGTCCACGGTGTAGTCCGGTAGCCTCGTGCTCAGTGTTTCCAGGATAGGCTCTGGACCACCATGATCTGGATAAACTGTAAAAAAAAAAAAAAAAAAAAAAAAGTGAGTGGCTGGACAACATACCCTTCTGCCACATTCTGGCAGTAAGAACAAATATTTTGCTTAATGAGTTTGTTTCCAGCCAAATAAAAATGTTACTTACAATAGAATCCACGACACTCGTGGATAAAGTGTATTGCAATGGGTCCAAAAATACAGTAACTGCTCTGGAGATTGTTTGTGACATTGACTTTGTTGGGTACTGTATCTTTTCAGATTTTAAATGAACCTAAACACACAAAGGAACAAAGGAACGCCAACATAAAGTTGATTTCAATTTCAGTCGATTTCAATTTCACTTCTTTTTGATAGTTTATTGAAATTATTGAGTTATTAAGCGCACAAAACGCGAGCGGCATCTCGTTGCCACAGTTATTTGAAAGGCCGCGTATGTGAGTGTATTTAAGGTAAATGCTGTGTTATGTTTATGTAATATTTGCATATATGTGTGCATCCATTAATATTATTAATTGTTCCGCGGAATTGCTAGCTTTGTGTGATTTTGAAAATTGCAGTGGAAATACAAGTTTATTGCAGTTCAAATTTGAATTTTTTTTGGACACTGTGTCTTTGCCACGGACTTATTTGCTCTTTGGGAGGAAAGCAACTGAACCCACTGCAATGCCTCTTTTATTCTCCAAATTAGTATTCTGTTTACAGATACTGAGGGCTCTGAAGTGGAGTTTGTATTTACTTTGGAAGAAGAGAGAATCGGCACATAGGGCAGAAATGGGAACTAATAGGCGCCGCGGTGGGATTTCATCTTTATCTCTCTGTTTCTCCCCATTGGCCAGGTGCTGGGCAGTTCTGGAAATTGTTCCCCAGATGTCTGTTCAGAAAGTCTTAGAAGATGGAATCTCAAACAACAGCAGTGTCCTCGCAGAGGCCTCTCCACCGGCATACACATTTATCTACTCCAACGTCTCCCTGGAGGAGTGAGTATGCAGGCCTTTTCAACTCGTTCCCTGCCAGGGCGACAGCGACCGCCAAGCCTGCTAGACTAGGAGCTCCCAGGGATGCGGTGTATGTGAGAAATGAAAGCACCCGTTTCTCTCCACACAGGATCCACAGCTTTCAGTCCCACACTCCATCTGAACACCCACTTGTAGGTAATATTTTCCGGCGGCCCCTGTGTAAATTTCAGAGCCTGCACTGGGATGAGATGCTTGGAGTTGGACTTTTTCTCGCCCGACTCAAAAAAAGCCTTTAAATAAGCCGGTAGAGGCATTTTGCTGCCTGTTAATGTGCATATAAGATCATTTCTGACCTTTTTGGGTGGGGGGGTCTATGCAACCTAGCAAGGTCGTGGTGAAACCGCTACATTCCTACGTTATGCTGAAAATGAATGAGTGGTCACAGAAATTCAAAGGAGTCGCCAGAAGGTTCCCCTGGAAGCCATTTTTCCTCACTACAGCACGTGTCCTCCGTGGGATTATTGATGGCATCCATTCATGTATGACCTTTTTAAATAACCTGAAAACCATTCCGGCTGTAAATCACTTGAAGCTCCACCTCGGCTTTTCCCACCAACTCCAGAGACTCCTTAATGAAATGAGCAAAAAAAAGGCTTAACAGCAGGTGCTCTTTGCCAACCTTCAGAGATGCTGCAGGAGCTGCTATATTTGTACCTGTCAACATTAAGAACGATATTTAGAAGTACAGTATCGCGTCGATTAGGTGTATTGTTGGGAAATGAAATGATTAAATGGGCTGTTAATACAATATGTTGCATGAATGGAGCTGGAGAACTTTGCATACGGTACAAAATAGAATAGTTATACGTTTAATAATCGCAAATTGCATAGAGTCAATTTTGTTGATAGCAAATATAACATTTCAAAAAAGTTATGATTTTTAAAAAAAAAATACCCTAAGTTGTTATGATAAATTACTGAAGGCCAAAATGAAAGAGCCATGGAGAAACAGCACGATGGGAGGCAATGCTGATCCAGGTGTTACTACTGTTTCTTGCTGCAGTTCAGCGGAACCTGGACCTCTTTATTATCCTCGTTCTGCTCTAAGCTCTTTCCAGTCTCGAACGGGACCTTTACTGAAGTTTTGTTCCGATCAGCCATCGATCCTGTCCTTCCTCGGTGGACTTGGGTCGTGTCTGGAACGAGAAATAAAAAACGTCTTCGGAAAGGAAGCGGTCCTACGGCACACCGCCCGATTGTATTTATGAGTTGCCTTGTGCGATATGAAGCGAGAAGTTGCGGTTAAGGCGTGCTTGAAAACTTTTTCACGATTCAAGTGTACTTTATTAGAATACCTGCCAATGAAGCATCTCCAGTAAAAGCGTATGGTTAATATTCCACATTTGCAGAGTGGTATTGAAATGTCGACAAAGTTGAGAGAGAGGAAGAATGTAAATTCTTAAGTTTTACTGCAGCCGTTTACAATGATTTGAACTATGTTTTATTAAATTGCATAGGTTTTGCGATGCGGTGATACTGTAATTGCCATATTTGCTTCAGCGTTCACGTGTTCCTTTTAGAGGTAAGACTGTTTGCACGAACTGTTTTTCCCTCCACTTTTCCTTGACTTGTCACTCATAAAACATATACTTTGCCACCAAAGTCCCGGTGACACTGGGCTACTGTTGTAGCTAAAGCTAAAGAGGGGGCTAAAAAGAGCCCTTATGCTTCAGCAGAGCAACAGCGCCACCTTCAGCCTGATTCTGCCGCTCGTAGGAATGAGCTGTAGTGCCCCTTTTCCATTCCTGTATACGTATGCAAATACAGAGTAACCAGAAGAGGAAAATTAATCTTTTTTTGCGGTTTACTTCAGGTTACACGTAACTGGAATCATTTTTCCCCTCTAACTTTAAAATAAAGTTAACTTGCAGTTTCATTTTTCGATTTCCAAAACAGTCGACGCAGTTGTTAATGTCACGAGCATTTTTTAATATCTAGAAACAAATTTTGAGCTGCGATTATCTAATGTAGATGTGCTGCTTTTAGTGTTGGAATGTGATCCCTCAGCTAGTATTCCGTCTTCATAACCTTTTCTCCTGCTTGAAGAAGAAATGTTTAGGATTTGTGCACCTTTTCTGAAGGATTTAGCAGGATTACCACAAACAAAGAGGCGTTTTCCTCGGTGTCCTGGATGGCTTCAAGCGGCCAGTGCTGAAGGCGACCGCGCCTGGCCCGGGATGTAGTAACGTGCCAGAGCGCCCCCGTCCGGCCGCAGTCCCCATCCGTCCAGCTGTAATCCCGCACCGCGGCCTTGTCTGAGGAAGGGCCGTCCTCGCTGACACCCGGCCCCTCCCAAGTTCACACGCGCCACACAAATTAGACAAACCTCCAGATCGAACCCACAGGGGTAGCAGAGTTCGGTGGAAATGTGGAGCATCCAATTTCTCCTCAAAGCTCTGGAACATTTTTGAAAATTGGAGGTTGGATGCGGAACATTTCACGCAATCTGGGACAACGAAGAGGACGGCACCAGGGGTGATCTGGGAAAGAAATAATTACAGCTGAGAGAAATTCATTTGCTCCGCATTCATCGAGAGCGTCATTCCAGCCGCCTGCTTGAACCTACAAAAGCTGCATCTCAAGCCAGTCCATCCATCCAGGATCATTAAGCGCTTTGTCCGGGTCAGGGTGCCGGTGGTCCGGAATCACTGGGCAACGGGTGGCACCAGGTTATAGGTAATTTGAGAAACAGCGGACCCTCATGCAGGCTGTCCATCTGTATGTTTTCCCATTTTAACATTTGACATGTTTGTCGGGAAAAATGAAAGTTTAACTTTCAGTCCAACAAGTAAATGGCAGTTTGGAAGGTGACTGATTGACTACGTGTTGAAATGAGTTGAATCTTCACTAGTAATATTAACACATATACTACCTCTCTCATGTCAATTGATATTTGTTATGGAAAAAAATTTTGTGTACATTTTGTTTACTGAGGATTTTGGAGGTTTTGATCCACAAATAAATTAGTGACAGAATAAGTGGCAACTTACCTTACGTATCACTTTACCTCGATTTAAATCAGTTGGGTACACAGTGGAGCAAAGAATTTGTATAGATTTATTGTACTGTATTACACGACATTATATTACAGTCTATTTCCACTGTTCCTGTTTTCCGCTCAGTTTTTCATTTAGTCTCCCAAATGTTTTAGAATTAGCCTGAAACCAGCTGTAGCATAAGACATTGTTCTGTATTTAAACCAGGCAAGGTGCAGTGCATCAGAAAACTTGTCATTGATTCAACAAGGTGCTGGAAATATTCCTTACAGATTCTGATCCATATTGAGACGATTGCATCACTTAATGGCTGCAGATTTATCAGCTGCACATTCATGCTGCCAATCTGCAGTTCTACCACATCCCATAGGTGCTGTATTGGATTCAGATCTGTTTGCTGAGGAGGCCTTTGAAGTTCCCTGAACTCACTGTCATGTTCATGGAATCGGGCTGAGATGAATTGTGCTGTGTGACATGACCCACTGTCATGCTGGAAGTAGCCATTATAAAATGAGTAACTTGTGACCAAGTTGTGGCTGTGGCATTCAGGCGATGCTCAGTTGGTATGACGGGGCCCAGTGCGTGCCAAAAAAACATTCCCCACCCCATTACACCACCACACCCAATATGAACCGTTGACACAAGGCAGGTTGGGTCCATGGCTTCACGCTCTTTACACTAAATTCTGACCCAACAATCTGCCTGTCGCACCAGAAATTGAAACTCATAAGACTAGGCAATGTTTTTCTAATCTTCAGCTGTCCAGTTTTACTGAGTCAGTGGCCACTGTAGCTTCAGCTTCTTGTTATTGTCTGACAGGAGTGGAACCCGATGTGGTCTTCTGCTGTTGTAGCCCATCTGACTCAAGGTTCGATGTGTCATGCAATCATAGATGCTTTTCTGCCCACCACCGTTGTAAAGAGTGGTTATTAGAGTTAGTGTAGGTTTCCTGTCAGCTTAAACCAGTCCGGCCATTTTCCACTGACCTCTTTCCCCCCCATTCTATGTTGACTCTAGAGACTGTCATGCGTGAAAATCCCAGGAGGCCAGCAGTTTCTGTAATATTCATACCAGGCTACTTGACACCAACGACCACGCCACGTCACTTGGATCACATTTTTTTTGCCGTGAAGTTTGATTTGAACATTCGCTGAAGCTCATGACCCAGGTCTGTGTAATTTTATGCTGCTGCCACACGATTGACTGATTAGATAATTGCGTGAATGAACAGGTGTGTGTGTGTGTGTGTGTGTGTGTGTGTGTACATACATTACATATACATAACTTCAGTCCTGATAAATGATCAAAAAGATAAGTTCTACTTGCAGACCAGAGTAGATTTTGAAATCTCTTATAAAGTGGAAGATGTCTGTTCTTCCCTGGTTTTTTCATGACAGTTAAGTCATAATCAGCTACCCAATTGATGTCTTCACTCATGAAGCATGACACTCAAGTCAACCCCAGCACATACCTCCTGTATTATTTATGTCTGTGCTGAGCCTCCCACGGCTTTTCACTGCTTCCACCCACAGTCCTGTAGGTGCTTTTCCCTGCAGCTGTCGCTGTGAGCAGGGAGGAGAACAGGTCCTGAGCCAATTTACCCACCAAGGAATAAGACCAAATCTGTGTTGCCTGAGCTTTCTCTCCACACATTGCTACTGCGGCTTAGCCAGAGCCCTACCGCAGGACACTTGGCAGCTCATTGTCGTGCCGTTGGGGATGCCTGGATGGAATTATTAATATTCATTTAGTCTTTCAGACACTTAAAAAATATTTCCCACTGGACTGTGCTCAAAGGACAGGGCATCAGATGAAAGCAGGGCTCACTTCCATTCCTGATGTGGTCAAAGGAGCCAAAACACTTGCATGCCCCTTGAGTGCTTCTGTAGTGATCTTGAATTGTACTGAACTGTGGTTCAGTAAGCAGTTCACACACACTTTGTCCTATATTTGTCATGTATAGTTCACTTTTTCTTTAATAATGTTTATTGTTTCAGGTGGCCTGGGAGCTGGTGGCCCTCCTTCCTTATGGTTATAGTGGTTGTCAGCTTGAATTCATGTTCACAGATTGTCTCCGTCCATGGGAGGGGGTTCCCTCCTACGGTATTCAGGCAACTTGTAACCACAAATTAGACTTTATCCTTCCAAAGACAGGCTGTTCCCCACTCTGTGGGTGTCTGGATAAGCATTCTGAGCATGGATGGGAACTGCAGCATCAGTTTGTTTAGACATGCTCTCGAAATCATTGATGAAGTGTCTCCATTTTGTTTCAGGGCGGAAGAAGCTGGAGAGATAGCAACCATCCCACTGACAAAGGTAAGCGTGTACTTAACCTGTCAGTATGAAAAAATGATATGTTCCTTATTCTAATGGGTAAATCGTGGTGACCTTCTGTGTGACTGAATGAACCCTGAGATATATTAGAATTTTGTGTGGTCTGCACCCCCCCCCCCCCCCCCCCCCCCCCCCCCCCCCCCCCCCCCCCCCCCCCACCCNCCCAGCACCCCCCCCCCCCCCCCACACACACACACACACACACACTTGTTCTGGCTGTTTCTCCAAGGAAAATGCTGAGCATTAAGGCACTGGAGTGAATTTGGTCACAAACCATTCTCAGGTACCATTTAGACAGACTTCACACTCATTGTGTAACTCAGAAGGAAGAAGAAGTTTAAGCCTCACAGTGTGCTTCGTGATGCGAGGAATATCTCTTCTGAGAGTAGCTGTGTCATAATCAGTGTTTGTCCATTTCCTCAAAAGCCGCTCAAGTCACTCAGCTTTTCTCGTCGCCTGTCGGTCGGGTTGTTGTGATTTTGGGTAATTTTCTTTTCTTTGGTGACATACGACTGGTCTCGTGAGTTTCTAATAACTGATTGTGAGCAGTGTTGTACAGTACAGTGCTATGAGAATCACCCCCCCCCCCCCCCCNCTTTTCTTTGGTGACATACGACTGGTCTCGTGAGTTTCTAATAACTGATTGTGAGCAGTGTTGTACAGTACAGTGCTATGAGAATCACCCCCCCCCCCCCCGAGTCTCATTTATTTGCAGCTTTTGCCTTTAAATGTGATCATAACTTTTTGTCAGTTTGTGTAGGAATGGAGACAAAAGGTTCCGCGAGTAGTTTTTCATGTCATCTCCTTGTTGTGGACGATAACGAAATGCGTCATAAATGTTATTTCCCAGTTGTGCCAACTTTAGCTGCAATGACTGCAATGAAATACTGCCTGTGGCTGTTGACCAGGGTCACACGTTTGCTGATTTTCAATCATGAGTAACAGAACGTCTCAGCAGGGCTCGGTTTAGGGTTACGACTTGGCCATTCCATAACTTTAAAAAGTTATAGAGAAAATGGGAAAGGGGCAGACAGTTTTTCGCAGCAGTGTAGTAAAGCTGTACGGAGGGCGGCTGTCAGGGCGGTCGCGATTTGAGCCGGGAGTGAACGATGGTTTAAATGCTTTTGATGCAAGTTTTTATAGCAAATTCAGTCTTGCTCACTCATTCCCTTGACTGTTTCAACGCCAGCAAACCTCTTAGTGATGTTCACTCCTACTGAATATTTATTGTTTTCATAGTCCCTCTGATTCAGATGGACTCACACTGTGAACTGTTTCCTGCTGGAAACTTTCTCAGGGGGTTAGAAATCACCAGGTTGCCAGAGTACAACTGGCTTCCGCTTTGATGGATGGAAGGAACAATATTTAAGTTTTCCCATCCAGGCTGAATCAGAGAGCACAGGTTCTTGCATCTCACTGTGGTCTGCTTTCAATACATTGAACATTGAGCAAAGATTCGTATTTTTGTTTGCTTTGCAGCTGTTAGGTAGGGCGGAGGTAAGGACTTGCAACCGAAATGTTGAGTGGGATTAACTCGCTGTTAAAATAGCTCAAGCAACTGTGTTCAGGTTCAGCAGAAAGATGGTTGAGATTTAAATGCGTCAAGTGGGACACCTGAATGCTTCCATCCATTATCCTTAACCGCTTCTCCTGATCAGGGTGCCCTTACCTATCCCGGAATCGATGGGCGCTGTCCTTTGCATTGCTGCAGAAAAAAGATGATGATTATTATTATTATTATTATTATGGGAAGAATATTTGCTGGTAAAAACTACAGTTGCTGTGACCTTAAATCCTCTGAGGTCCTGGACTGTGAGCTACATGTAGAATCAGTTTTCTGTTTTTTTTTCTATTTTATTGTCAAAACATCCAACCATCCGTCCACGATCATTAACCACCGTTCTATCGACCTCACATCAAACTTATATCATCTTGAAAATTTGACAGTGAAAAATATTGATGAAACGCAATTTGTTCAGTTTATGATGGAAATATATTTGAATTGTTGTATAAAATCATTCCAGACGTGTCTTCAGTACAAGCGGGGTCTTTTTGTCTGCGTTTTATGCGGCGACTCAGTACTTGCGCTGTAAAAGAGGAAATTTCACTTCAGCAATTCAGAAATTGCGTTTTTCATATCCTCTCTATTTCTTCTTTAAAGGGGAGAGAGGAAAGAAAAAAAAACCTTTTATTCAGCTCAAAATGAGTTAAATTTGAGATTAAATGTTTCTGTTACGGAGAAAACATTTTTTTTTGCACTTCCTTCACATCTGAACAGTTTCTGGCTTTGCTACAACAATTCGGCTGTGAAAAAAATATCTTTTTCGGTATCATTCCCATGGCTTGTGTTCTGAAAATCAGTAGAGAAGAGGAAAAGATGTGAACCGTACATGAATAATGTATGACCTGGAATATTTCAAGCACAGCGGTGCATTTGTCTTTCTTTTAATTCTGCCCCCCCCACCATGTAATGACACTAAAAATAGGCCTTCAAATACTTCTTAAGTCAAGTATGAGAAGCTCCTCAGTTAATTTCTGCTCCACTGCAGTTGCTGTGCACTTCCATTTTTATAAATACTTTATGTTTTATAAATTCAATACTTTATATGCTTTGAACACCAAATAAATTATCTGTTCCTCTCATGTTAATACGTTTTTTTCAGTGTCGTTAATCGTAAGTATTTCTCATGTTTTGCAACATTTCAAAGTGCCTCATCTTTTCAAAATGATCTGCCATCCAAAGTTTTGCTCTGTGTTACGTGCAAAACAATAAATGAATAAAAATAGACACAACACTGTCAAGATTACTGATACCGAATGGAATGAATAATTCATTGTTTTTTTTTGTTTTTTTTGCAGCAAAATTTTCTTGCACGTCGTCCTTTACTGCATGTTGCCGCCTGTGCGATTAAAAAACTTTGGCAGCACGTTCCGTTTTGTAGTTTACATACATTATTTTTAAGAGCTACGACTCTTGAATTGTCATTTCTGACAATATGTCAAGTCTTATTGTGCCGTTACCACCTCTAAACAATGCATCTCGTAAGAGAAGCAACAACCCACGCTTATGGGGGTCTTCTCAACATGCGCAGCATGTATTTTAATACCTCGATAGACATACTGCACATATCTACACAGGTCCCATCTGAGCACTGCAGGGGGTCCAGGAAGAGTGGACGGCTGCCGGTACTTGGACTCTCCCCACCTTCTGTTGGCAGTTTTGTTTTCCTCTCCTCAGTTGCCAGCTGCCTTGTCCAAATGGCAAACCACCTCTGCGGCTTAATAGCAGAAACCCACTCATTCTCATTCCTGCTGCTTATCCTCAGCCCCTTTGTCCGGCGCTCTGTGTCACCCTGGTGGGAAAAAATCTCATGTCAAAGCAGCAGCAGAAACGTCTCACTGAGGCCTGTTTATTCTTCAGGATTAGTTTTCCGATGTTATTAGATGTATGAAGTACAGCGTTTCGACCAGCAACAGTTGTGGATAATGTTAGAACGCAGTTCGGAGCAGACGAGGGGTCAAATCTCCCACGTGAATCGTGGGACACAGATGGTGGTGCACTGCGCCACACGTGTAGAGCAAGCCATCCTACACACGATCCTGACTCTCGAATTGTGGCTCAAGGGCAGGCCAGCGTGGGGGGTGGGAGAGGTCATCTGAGGATTCACCATAGCGTTTCCAGACTTTCAATTGGTTTACTGAGATTTTCTTAATCTCCGGGGGAAAAAAAAAATTCTAATCCACCCGATTTTTAAAATTTTTTTTTTTTACATTAGCAGCGTAGCTGAAATGGTTTTTCCCATGTTAGGCACACACTACCGTGAGCTTAATGTCGTGTTTAAGTGCTGAATATCAGTGTCCACTATCCATACTGTTGAAATGAATGCAAAGCATTTATTTTCTTAAATGTTTTACTAGCATTACAAACTCTATTCTGTTGCATGTGGTCTCTGTTCCCTTTTTTGCTTGTAATTAATGTTTATGCTGATTATTATTTTTTTATACACAGGGGTACCGAGCCAGAACGGACCCCGTAATGAGTTGCGACTGCAATGTGTTGGTTTGATGTGCTCAGGATTATTTTGGAATCAATTACTCGGGAGCTGCTCTGAGAGACGCAGTAATGATTTTGTGTGGCTGTAATGAAAACATGAAGCTATTTCAGCACCGGGGCTAATTGACTAATTGTTACATTTGAATGATTCGAAGTATGTGCATCAATGGAATTATTCGCATTTACTTCAGATCAAGTCAACGTTTTCAGTTTTGATTAGTTGTATTTATTTCGTCAGCTCAATAATAGCTGCACGTTGTTAATGTTTTTACGGGAATAGGGTCTCGAACCCGTCCCGGAACGTCCTGCACGAGCCTGTTCTCGTGCCGCAACGTGTGCACTTTATTTCCGTGTTCTGCGCTTGACCAGATGATCCCTGGAACGGCCGTTTGTCTGTTTTATTGTCTCTGTCACTTTGGTCGTGCAGGTTGTTATAAATATGGGTGTTTTATTAGGTTGAGCAGTTTAAAAATTTGCAGCATGTTAAAAATAATGTACCGGTGACATACAGGTACCACACAGGTGCGAGGCTGTGGGTTCAGATGTGGGTTTGCGTGTTCTCGTGTTCACGTAGGTTTCCGGGATTAAAAAACTGAAGTGCATATCATTGGTCACTTTGGTTTTAGAAGAAGGAAATGTAGGAAGAAATTGCCTGCAGTGAAATACGAGGGCGGACCACTAAGTCCCTGTTCATGATCAGCGATATTATGAAATGTAATAAGCAGATTTTGGGCAAAAACGTGGCTACTGCTGCCAGAGGCTTTCACTTGGTGACAAGTGGAGCTTCCATAATGACAAGGATACTAAATATATGATAAAATCTCCTCAAAAGGTCGTGACTGAAGATATTCTTACAGTGACCATCTCAATGTCTAGACTTGCTGTAATGCTGATTGAAAACGTGTTGTCGGAAGTAAAGAGTCCAGTTGATGAGGATGTCAGGAATCTCAAAAGGTTCTGGATGAAGGACTGATCCAGGTTCTCCCTCAGTATTGAACAGCTTTATTAAATCTTGTAGGAAAATGCTTGGTTTCACTGTCCTTACTAGTGGTGAGCACCAAAAATGGGTTGCAAATGTTAGTGAAAAAACATAGTTTGCAAGGACATTTTTCAATGTTTTTTTTGGTCCACTCAGGCATTGATAAAGCACAGTCTTCTACTGGCCGACAAAGGTAGTTCATTCCCTAGAAAGGTTTGTAACGCAAGTTTGTGCACATTTGAAGATGCCATTGCTATTTGTTTAAATGGTAAAAATTTGTATGTGCTCCTTATGCAAAAAAATCACAAAATTCCTTTTAAAATACACACAGTCATTTCATAATTTAATGTTTGTTAACATAACACAAAAAGGCCGTTTCCCTTTATCCACTGTTCTATAATACTGTATGCTTGTGTAACTGGACTTGTTCCCTTCTCTCCTAGTTTTGCATACAGTAAACAATGGCAAGCAGAACATACATACATGCATATGTTTGAATTATAGGCAGAATTAATATAATATGAATATTAATTCAACCTGACAGCGTTTGAACAGCTCGAACGAGAGCCACAATTGTCACCATTATAATAGGTGAAACTAGCAAACAAGGGGTGGAGGGTGAGACCTTGATGCAGCCTGAGCCAGACTACACTTGTGAAGACAACCACAGGATGGCACTGGTATAGTACCCTTCAACTGTGTGAAATTCCGATTTAAACACAAAGAAATGCCTCGTATGCCGAAGTACGGCTATGAAATTAAACTCCTCCTAAACATAAATTCTTACCATCCTTCTCTTTGCTGTGCAGACTAGTTACAATTTTTGACCCAGATTTTAATTGAGTATTAAAAAGTTATTTTGTACTTAAAAAAAAAAAAAACTTGGAATATCAGCTCATGAGACTAAATTTCAAGAAAATAAAATATCAGCTTTTTTTGGATTGCCTGGCTGCTGTGAATCCAGCACTCATACTGTCAGCTTCCAGTGATGGTGCTGGTTCAATGTGTGTAACATAGAGGAGCCCCAGATGGCCGGCGCTCTAATCCAACACTAATCTGATTTACAAAAGCGTCCCGCTCACCCTGAAGTGGTTCGGATCCTTTCCGCAGTGTCTGCAGCAGTGCGTCTGCTCGGTTGCTTCACTGCTTTCGTTTCCCTCTTTATATATCAAGCAGCCATTGATATGTTTTAAAGGGGGTGACATACAGTAATTATTTGAAGACGTCTGAATATTTGCTTTGCCTTGATTTTATTTTTTTATATTTTTCGCGGCAGTTCCTGTAAAAAGGCAGAGCTCATCTGGAAGCACAGGCTAGTCGCTCGATTGCAGGGTGACCACAGATATTGAGGACAGGATAGGACTTTATTGATCCTCACAGGGAAATTTGCTGTGCAGCAACTGGACGCGTAGTTTGGAGGACGAGTAGCGCCACGGTAAAAACAAAGGGTTATCCATTAATCATTAAACCAAACTGAAAAAGAAAAACAATTGGAAAACAATGCATCAAATAAGAAAGGAAATGGAACAACGGTAAACAATACAGAAAATAATCAGGCTTGACAAACTATAATTCCAAGTATAAATGCAAACATAGATACACAAATTAAAACTTTCTTTTCAAATCCACATAAAAATAGATACATTTAGAAGCAAATTTGAACTTTCTTTTTCAACTGGCACGTTGTTTTGCCCAGTACTCACATTCATTGTTTTTCCAGTTTGTTTTCCATTCAGGGACTCCGAATGCCATGAGAAAAGCAATGCAGATTAGCCTGCGCCTTTGTGAGTAGAACCGACGCTTTCCAACGTAACAAAAAATTATTTCTGTTTCTTGTCCCCAGAAACCTACATATGGAGTGTCTCTGCAGGACTTTCATGGACCATTTCGTTGGTCATTAACCGAATGCTTAATACTTCATATCTGTTTCTTAAATATTGGGTACATTTATTTCATTCCAGTACAGCACAATGAACAACCGCTTTTGTCATGAGGGAAACTGCATAACACATAATTATGTTAAAAACCTGTTACGTTTATTGCAAGAATCACAGTGTCTCCTCCTGGTTACCGAGGCGCACCATGGTGCCATTTTAAAGTAGTAATTTCATAAAGCATTAAGTGTAAATACTGTGTGGTCAGTTCAGCTTGTCGTAGCAGAACGCCAGCAGAAGCCTGTTGAACGCTGTCTGTTGATCATACTACATTTTGGACATAGTCTGTATTTTAAATATAACATAGAGCGTCATACGCTCTTGCAAAGCAACATACGGCGCTCCCGAGCTTGTACCAGAAGTATTAAAGTGAGAAATTAACATTTTGAATCTTCTGCCTGTTTTACTTTAGATCGAGATTTTGAAATGAATTGTAATGCAGCAGGAGGGAACAATAGAAGTCTTCCATGGTGCCGTTCATATCAGAAATCACTGTCATTGCTCTAATACTCAAGGACGACCGAAAGCTTTTAGGAACGATGCACTCTATTTTAGAGGCAACAGTTTCCACCGTAAAAGCAACATTTTCTTAATACTTTAATACTTCAATAATATTTAATTTAATACTTGCTTTAGTAGAACAATAAATCTCATTCTGCAAAAATGAACCTTTTCTTTTATTAACTATCTTTGATGTGAACTACTGAGTCTCAGTTTGTGTTCTGTGAAGGGTAAGGATAAGTTCAAACTGTTGTAATTTCTTTCTCAGGAAATTACACATTTACTGTATATAGTACAAATTTGATGAAAAAAATGCTAAATTGACCGCACTATATGGAATAATTCTGGCATGTTTAGTAACTGTGATTTTAGCGACACCTGTGACTTTGTAAAGCAGAAATAAGTGTTGCTTGATAGAAGAGACAGCTTTTTAAAAAGCACTTCCACTAGGGTTTTGGTCTTACCGGACGGCAGTAAGGCACAGCACCCGAATCCCAGAGCATCACATCGCTAATTCTGTACGTCCACCACTGTGTCCTTATATTTTGCCATTAAGCAGTAACTTCCATGTTTAAAACATTCTGGGAAGAATGAGGTGTGCACCTGTACATAACAGTTTCTTAAATCATTACTCAGTGATAGCCATTCTTAGGCCTTTTAAGATAAATTATATAATAAATTATATCCATGCTTCCGTTATTGTTAATCGCTTTATACTGGTCAGGGTTACGGCAGTTCAGAGCCTATCCCAGAATCACTGGGCGCCAAGCTATTAAACTACACCCTGAATGGCACACCTGTCCATTGTAGGGTGCCCACACACACACACACACACACACACACCTGAAACACATGTCTGTGGACTGTGGGAGGAAACAGGAGCAACCAGAGGAAACACAGATATAGGAAGACTATGCAAACTCCCAATAAGCTGAGTTGGTTCAAACCCAGGTGTGGTGCTGTGAGGCAGCAGTGCTACCCACTGCACTGCCCATAATAATAATAATAATAATAATAATAATAATAATAATAATAATAATAACGCAATATTCCCATGAAACGGTTCATTACAGCAACAGTCCATTGCAGTAGGTACATTTTATTGTTTTTTTTCTGTTTTTTCTGTTACTACACATGTAGTATGAACAAAATGTATTGCATAAAAACAAAAATTGCAAAATTGCAAAAACACCCAAATCCATATTAGTTGCACATGATTAACTGTTTGGCAATTAGATAATTGGTGTTTAAAGTGCTCTTTATTACACCAAAATGGGTATTTTAGGGTGTTAGAGATATTTTGGGGAAATTTAATTGGGAAATTTAATCTAATTCATGAAAGAATCCAGAACAAATCGGAATTTTGCTCCTAAGAAATGATGGAAATAGCCTCCTGATATTCGAGTTTGTGGTATTCAAGCCACATCTAGGAACTAGTCACACTTTGATGCTGGGGTGTATTTGTAATATTTTTGCCATATCACATACACGATTTCCAGTTAAAACTTAATAATTTGATAGAAATTTAAAAGGAAAGATCACTAGACTTAGGACGAAACTGGGTCACAGCAAGATAGAGACAGAAAGCGTAAACAGAGAAAACGCATGTTTCTACAGGGCTGGTCACGTAACAGCATGTCAGCAGTTGCATAACGTTGACCAGACACTCCAGAATTCAGTCATGTTGTCATACAGGTCAGGTAGCTTTTCAAATTAAAGACATTTAGATGTTTAAGTCAACCCTGTATCTGTAGCAGGAGCTTCTGGTGTGGCCTATCCAGCAGTAGAACACATTTCCTGGCAAGAAATCAACCTACATTTCAGACCTTCATCAAAAACAGGATTTGTGTTGCGGTTTAACAGTCTTTTGAACAGTTGAATGAAGAGTTCCTGTGAGCTAACACCTGCCCGGAACGGCTTTTCACGAGGAACATAGCTGTGGCGTCCCTGAGAACATCCTATGAAGGTACATTCTGGGATTGGACTTGAAGTTTTGTTCCTAGATGTTGAGGAAGGAGCTTAAACAAATATAGAGAGCAATTCATGGTCACTGAAAGCCAAGCGAAGCTCCACGTTTCCCCGATGCAGCCTAAGAACAGGTGCCAAACAGCATGTAGATGAGATCTCACCGCTGGACCTGAGCTATTTTTCCACGTTGGTTAGCTTTGACCATAATAAAAGGGAAATTTGTTTAATATATTTTGATCAATTGCTAGCACTCACGCTAGGGAGCCTAGATAAATTTGCTTTAACCGAAGATCACTGGGGAATGTCACATATTCACGATGCATAGATCCTGTTCTCGAGATGGTTTTCCGTGCAGATGAAGCGCATGGCGATCTACAGGCTGTTATATCACCTTATGGGCACAACTAGTGTCTCACAGCTCCTGAGCTGTAGGTTTGAAACTGGGTTTTCTTGTGTTTCACAGTCTGTGTGTAGTTGGCATATGTAGTTAGCAAGTTCTCTCAATGTTCTTTCCCAGACCTTCCTCTTTCTCCCCACTCCAAAGACACGTGTTTCTGAGGAGTTAGTGAGACTCGCTGGCCTGGGGTTCCATGCATGGTGTGTAAAGTTTCTGCCTCCTTCCTGGTTTCCATTATTATTGCATATTTGTCAACTGAATGGTTTCAGATCTGTAGGAAAAAAATGCAGTATTAGACAAAGGGAACCCAAGTAAACATATAACACGGGTTTTTTTAAACTATTAATTTGTTTATTTAAGGGAAAAAGTTCTCCCACACACCTGTATCACCCATAGTGTCCTCTTAAACTTAACTGGTTGCACCACCTTTAGCAGCAATAACTGCAACCAGAAGCTTCCTATAATTTCATATCCGTCTTTCACGTCGCAGCTGAGGAATTGTAGCCCCATCTTCTCTGCAGAACTACTTTAATTCAGGCAACTTTAAAGAAATGCGAAGAATGTTAATGTTAAGAAATAAGGAGATCCACCAGTTTCCTTCCCCCAGCACAAACATCTCCAGCTGCGTACCCTCATTTGCATCCAGGTGGAAGGACGGTTTCAACTGGAAACATCTAGTCGTTTTCCAACCCCAACCAAAGAGTCTTTGAACAACCGGAAAGATGGAGTCAACGTGCAGAAGGCTGCTGTGCTTATTGTCAACACCAGTTAACCAAAAAAGCAGCCAAAAGGCGTGTCTCGTACGGTTTAGATGGTTGCGCATTTTTCTATGGCATTCGTGGTTCAACTCGAAACGCACCGTATACTGTTTTATCTGTCCGCTTTGGCCGCGTACATGGCGACATCGGGTGCTGTACCTGTTCGGTTTTTAGACTTAAAAAGTGCAGCAGTTGCTTGCCTTAATGGCGCCGGCAAAAGTGTATCGCAGAAGTGTTAAACAGCAGTTCCCCCCCTCAGAACAAAGGGAAAGGGGTGGACCAGAGGAGTCCACAGAGAGGAGGCTCAACGCCTCACTGCTCCTAAATTAGATCACACATTTTCTGGCTCATGGCAGTATCTCAATGCTCACCCTGGAGGCCGAGTTCCATACAGATTACGGTTTAATATCCAGCTCTTATTTTAGTCATATTGCAGCCTCTTACACACAGGAGCTAAAACACTCCGGTTCAGGAGTTTTCCTTTAAAATTCCATCAATAATTCCTGCCGAATACTTCAATGGAAGTAATATTTAACGAAAGCAGAGCAGGTGAAGCTCAGAACGGAGCAGAGGTTCGCAGACTAGTTTAGATTAGCCGTCAGCGGGTTGGAAGTTGACGTCTGTGAGCGGCACCGTGCAGGTAACTTCAGCTTTGCCATGTCTGCGGTTAATTGTTTTCTGTCCTACGTGTTTATTCCTAACCCAGCCGTCTTTAAGCTGTTGAGATATTTAACCAGATAGGTTAATAAAAGATATAAGTAAACATTTCCACAGTGCATTTCATAGAACGTATCCTTTATTCTGTAGTCGGTGGCGATTATGCAACAGCATGTTTTCCGAAACGCGGCTATTTTTATATTTTCATTTTTAAAAAGGCCTTGAGTACCATCCAGTGGTTATTATTTATCATTGCAATGCTCTCCGGCTTTTTGTCAACATTTAATTTTGGTGTACAGCACTGAATTGATAAGCATCCGTTTTAGAGTATTTTTGCAATATTTAGTTGAAATCTACTTTGAAATAATGTTGCTGCACAATGTCAGAGAACTGGAAAGAGGAGCAGTAATGGTGGTAAGATGAGAATTAGTGTACAAATGTATTGTGAACAACTGCACGTTTCTTCTACTCATGTATTCGTACTGATTGTGAGTTTATATGGCATAAATTACAGTTCTGGTCAACATTATTGGCAGCCTTGCAGTTTAGGTGCATCGTGTGAAACATCTCCTGAAAGAAGTGGCCAGTGAAGCAGCTTTAGTCTATAAACACTCATTTGTTTGGTACAGAGCAGCACAGGATAAAACAAAAACAACTGAAAAGATGTGCGGGAATCATATAAAAACTGAAAAGGCACCGAGACACAATTGTTGGCCCCTTCTGAACATTTCAGAGACGTTTCATTATAAGAACCAGATTCTCATTGCAGTGAAATGAGACTCGCCTGTGACGCACTGCCAGAAGTCGCACGGCACGAAAGAACCGGGGATCAAGCAATGAAGGACAGTTTCGGTGCTTAAAAAGGCCATTTTCATTCCCTGCTCACAAAAAAACTATTATTACCAAACATTAAATCTCAAAAACATATAAGAACATCTCCAGAGACCTTGACATCCCTGCTTCCGCAGTTCACAATGTTATTAAGAAGTTTGCTGTTCACGGAACCGTCAAGAACCTCCCAGGATGCGGTGGAAAGAGGAAAGGCGATCAGACATCTTTGAAGGTTTGGGCAAACTGTTGAAAAACACCATCGAAAGCTGATCTGGAGTGATGGGTTCAACGTGTGTCGTACACTGCACACCGAATTGAGAAGCGCTTCATGGAGAAGGTGAGAAGATGGCCAACGAGGACTCAACTGTTGAAAGAGGAACAAAAAGGCACAACTGATCTTTGCGCAAACCGACGTAGAGAAACCTGAATCGGATGATCACCAAGGTATTTTAGAGTAAAATGTGCTCCCCAGTGTGAGAGAGCTCAAGATGGGTATTAGATCATGGTTCCTCCAGAAGAAAAAAATTGGAGGACTGCGTTAAATGTGAGCCCTGATCTCAGTCTGGCTGAAGACCTTTGGAAAGAGCTGAAATCTGCTGTTGGTTAAAGGAATCCTGTAAACATTTAACAGCTGCAACAAACTGTGGTTGAGAAGTGAGAGCGGCTACCAGCAGGAAGGTGCCAGAAGCTTACAGACGCTACAAGAAACATTCTGAGGCGTCATCATTGTCAACGGTTGTGCAACCAAGTATTAAATACAGTTTCTTTTTTTTTTCCTATCTACTGTATGTCGGGGGGGGGGGGGGGGGGGGGTTTTTTTTTTTTTTTTTTTTNGGGGGGGGGGGGGGGGGGTGTATTTTATTAGTTATATTTAGGCCTTTTACTTCTTCCGTTTCACCGCTGATGTATGTTAGTAGTTATGAGGTCTCATCCCTGCTTGTTACCTGTAGATATAGTTAGCGGCTGACCGACTGACCGGGTTCTTTCTCGCGCTCTTTTCTATTTTCCGTGTGTCACATCTCGTATGACTGGGGTCATAATTGATGGTAGAACCGAGTTTTCCGGTTAAATTTACCACTCGTGATGTCAGTCCAATTACGACCGGAACATAAATTTATTGCAGTTTTCATGCGGGAAGGAAAACCGGTCTATTTCATATTGTACTGACAGGTTGTAAGAACACGCGATAATTCTGCTAATAACTTAGGCCCGTTCTACTGTTGCCTGTATCCGAACTGTCCTCCGTATGGGTGAAACGTTGGACAAGCGCAGCGTCTGATCTGTACAACTCGCAGGCTTTCTCCTCACGCTGGGAGACCTCATGCAGTTGCTTTTGTCTCCATGTTTCTGTGATCCAGCTCTGCTGCTCTTCTGTTCTGTAGCCACCAACCCTTCAATAATGTGCTCTCATCTCCATCTGGCAAATACCTTCAACTGTTTGTTTTCTGTCTCACACGGTTTTTAGAAAATGCCTTCCTCGTGTTTTAATGGAAAACGACTTGGTCTATAATGCCAGTTTTGTCTGTCTTTTTTCTCCCACAGATCATCATTCAGAAGTACAGCCGCTTCTCCTGGGTGGCAGAATTAGTACAGACCTTCATTGCTGTCAGCGTCTCAGTGTCATTTCTAGTGATGGGCTCTGCAATGAAACACACCAGTATGTCTCCGTAATCGTTCTAATCGTAGAGAATTGTCCTTTAGTCTAGTTTCTCAAGAACGCGCTTTTTCACAGTCGATATCTGGGAATATTCCGGGGCAGCGGTGCCTACGTGTTAAACAATGAGCATCTTTAAATGTCACAAACCCTTTTTTTATCGGAGCAAATGTCTACCTCCAGTAAGAAGGAGCATTATTTGTACATTAGAGTGTGTTTACACTTTTGAGACACTTTCTGAAAACAATTTTGCTGTGTTGGCGACCTTCACCGCGTGAATCATTTTACCGGTTTTACCTGTGCGCCCCGAAGCTCGAACTGACCGACAAGGGCTTGTCGAGACACCGGCCGACGAACAACAGCTTCTCCTGCGGAGTTTGTCCTTTAGCCCCCAGGCTCTTGTCTGATCTGTAATGCCGGGCTCTTGTTGCACATGCAGCGAGTTGAGATTTAGGGTTCGAGTGTCTTCAGACACATCGTGACCTTGAAGCTTTTTGAAAGTATTTATGCTGCTCTTCATACTGTATTTTTTTCTCGACCCTTTTTATTCAGCTGCTTTTCTAAATCGGGCAACAATAAAATTAAATTACTTGCGCCGGTGAAAAAATGGCTGCCAGTGTCGCCAAACTAACACGATAAAACTAACGTTTGTTGGCGACGAAACCACGGCGAACTCCAGCACACCCCTACGAGGCCCATCGTCACACTTTCCGTGCGTTAAACCGGGACCTTCTTCCCCCGACGGCCGTCTCGCCTTCACGAGCCAGAACTGCTGCTCTGTAGTTCTTCCTTCACGTACAGCCTTCAGAAGCACATCAAAGCGTCTTCATCTGCATTATTTATGAAGATCGTGCCTGTCGGCGCATTCCTGTTTATCAGGCGTGATGATAATGGAAATACGGAGAAGCCGCGTCCGCAAACCGGCACATCCGTTTGTTAGCCGTGGTATCGGAAAACCTGGTTGTCTTAAATGTTTTGACATCAGAACAGAAACGCTCAGAACTTCCTCATGTTAGAAACACCCTGTTTAAATACCGTTTATGTTTTAAAGCAAAAAAAAAACAAAATACTGGAAATTGCGCCATTAATTTTCTTTTGTTTGCTCACATTAGTGGATTTATTGTCCAAAGAAAGGTGTTGTTGATTCACATTTAACCTGTGCAGTTCATGTTGTTTGTTTGTGTACCGCACTAAGCAGACGCATTAAAAAGGGGGACGAAGAACTTGGGTGAATGTCGCTTGACGCCTCTGTTTTCGTGTCATTGTAGTCGACGGTTTGGTAAACCTGCAGCGGAGGCCCAGACGCTGCGAGAGAACGCTGTCACGCTGCCTGCCCAGGTGAGGTGTGCTTTCTGTCTTTTTTTATACTGTAACAGTCATTAAATAGCTGTGCTTCTTACTTCTGGACATTTCAAAGCTTCTTTCCAGAAGAGACGGTGTAAAAAATTGCATTGCAGTGTTGTTTTTGTCTCTTCCAGTTTATCCAATGGATTCATGTGCTTCCTTGCATTTGGACTCATATTTATTGTGGCTTCTTTTGACCCAAAGGTGAGTTTATCTTTGAATTTAATAATTGATATTTTGCCTAAAGCAACTTGTTACTTGAAGAGCAAGAGTTACATCGTAAAATCTTTTATATTTGTGCTGATTTTGAAACTCCAGTATATCAGCAGATAGAGCAGAAGATTTGGGTTTTTAAAAGCACAACCAGCCACGGCTTTTTCTTACAGTAGAATAAGAGCAACTTCAGCTGTGAGTCTAGTGAAATATCTGTACAGTGGGAGTTTCATTTGGAACAAGGTTGATACAGGTCCTCTCAGGTGACAAAGAAATACAGAAAATACAGACACTTTCTGGTCTAGGCTCACCGTTTCACGCTGACAGTTACTATCCACGATGAGCTTATTTTGTCATTTTTCAGACCTCCTTATGTATTTACACAGCTGGCTAATTTCTCCTGGAGAAGCTCACGGTCAGTAGCCTGCTCACGGCTCCCCACAGCCGGAGCAGGGGGTCAAACCCGGGTCCCTCAAGTTGCCGCGACATCTGAGCCATAGCCCATCCTCACTAGGCCAGTTAGTGGAACGATGTGTCGGCATAAGTCAGTTATTACAGTTATAACATCA
Organism: Arapaima gigas; assembly: GCA_900497675.1. Lineage (NCBI taxonomy): Eukaryota > Metazoa > Chordata > Actinopteri > Osteoglossiformes > Osteoglossidae > Arapaima > Arapaima gigas. The sequence continues at coordinate 276,983 of UFQX01000122.1, read as the reverse complement.
CAGACATGCATTAAGTAAGCAAACGGCGTTGAATATTAATAATGACAACAAATTAATTTGCCAAGAAGCATCTGGTGAGCTTTACTAGCACAGGGCCATTATTAAATATGTATTAGTTTTTAACATTCCATTGATTCATGGAGCTTATGTGGCTTTTCTCAGGTGAGTTCTGATTCTTTTGTTTTATATTTTACTGTTGTTTCCACCCCATATAATATAAAATGGTAAAGTTTGCAGAAAAATTGTAGACAGGTAAAACAGGGTAGAGCCTAACTGGTCACAGAATTAAGGACATGAATGATAATCATTCGTTGCTCATGTCACATTGCAGCTGTTTGACGTTTGCATCATTTGGCAACAAAGTTGAATACAGTGCAAAACCAAGAAGGTCTGGATTCTGCCCGAGGTGATGAAAAAGCAGTCAGTCGCCGTTGGTTCAGAGAGGTTGGAAGCAGCGCTGCTTCAAAGATGCAGAGGTAGAAATACCCTTCTCGGTATTCATTTACTGGGCCTCTTCTGCCCGGAATTGGAACTTGTGGCTTTTCGGTGACTGTGAGCAGGCAGAGATATAAACGTGGCACAAACCACAGAGTCTTCTTTTAGCAAGACTAGTGGAGCAAAAAGGTCCACCAGCCCCGTCAGTTGTGCAAAAGTGTGTTTTATTGTTGCTGATGCGGTTTGTCACGGCTACACCGGGGTCACCCCACTCGTGTTGCTGGACATGTGTGATGTAATGGGTTTGTGCTGTTTTAAGAGAGTGGGGCATTGTGGGAAGCGTGTGCGTTCCGGAGAACCGTCTGTCGGCCGTCGTTTAAACGAATAAATGGGAAATCCCTCCCCGCTTGGCTGTAACTCGGCGACGGGTTTATTAAACAATGTCACTTGTGTACGTAAAAAAATGTGTATCTCGAGGGACACCTGTGCTTAAATGTACACGGTATGTTCATTTAAATATTTTACCTGGACAGTTTCGGTTCTCTCCACGTGACTGGATACTTACCAAATTTAGCACCTTTCGGGGACGTAAACGTTATCCATTTTTAAACTCTCGTCCCAGTAGCAGAAACATTCTCCGGCTCCTGCTGGGGCTCCCGTAGTTTTCCCCAACCAGAGAAGAGACACGATCTCGCCAGCACGTCCTGGTTCTGCTCAGCGCTCCTCTGCCAGTGGGGCAGACACTTCGGCTGGATCCTCTTCATCTGGAGGAACGGCAGCTCTCCTGAGGTCCTTGCTGGTCACTAAGCTTCTCAAGGAGTGTGACTGCACCACCACAAAGGAAGTGCTTTCCATGTGTAATCTTATTTCAGTCAGTAGCTAAAGATCGAGTTGAAGGTGAGGTGATTGATAGAAGGGGAACCGCAAGGTGTTGCTAGACACCTGCGGAGAACAAACGACCCACTGAACGCAGGCAGAGCCTGTAGTCCTGCAGCACTTTGCACAGGACTCTATCCCGACTGCCTCCCGGTGGACCGGACTGAAAAATATCCGGTCTGGTCCTCTTGCACGGTTCCTCAGCATTTTTTTTTTTAAAACGCTGCATTTAATAAGCATGCAGTGCAGAGTACAAACGTTTTGAGACAAAATTTTAGCTGTGCTTGACATTGTCATCTGAGCTTTCCACTCGGTCACTCAAGGCCACCTCGCCGCAGCTGCTGCATCCAAAAGTGGGCTGTAACACTTCTGTTTTACCCTCACTTCCTATATATACTGGGAAGTTTTGAAATGGTCACAACAGCTTCACCTCAATGTAGATGCGGTGCCATTAAAATTATGAACCAACCACTGAACTGAACATAAAGTTGACAACTTTTGACTCACCAATTCCCATCGATTTGTTTGTAAACTACAGCTGTCCTCGTGGTGCGAGTCTTATCAGTTCACACGTACAAGTAAAATCACGTCTTTGACCGACTTATGACCAGATGTGGCTATTTTTTCACGCTAATGAGTTGGTGCCATAATGTTAGTGGCATCTACCAACCTAAATTTCACCTTAGACTTAAAACATTTCCCTGCAAGTTGAGGAAACCGGTGTTGATGGTTAAATAACGGCTACCGCCAGTAACCTTCTGAGTAAATCCACTTGTCTTCCTGATTTTCAGGGTTTTGTGACAATTTTGGACAAGGTGGTGTCCTTCTCCCTGAACACAGAAGTGGGACTGTTCATTTTCTTAATGCTCCGGAGATCCAGATCAGAGCCATACAAGTGAGTGCTTTGCGGTGTTCCTGCACCTGCGTGGTTCTCCTGAAGCATTTCTACTGACCCGCTGTTCCATCTGCAGAGACCTCTCTGTGCCTTTGCCCATGGGGGAGCGACTATTCAGCCTGTACTGGCTTCTACCCCTCTACTTCCTCTTCGCTGTGGGCTACGATGTCGTCGAGAGCCTGCTGGACGTGGCGGACAGCTGGACCCACAACCCGACCTCTCTTCCCAACTCATCCCTTCACTGAAGGCTTCTGTGCTGCTTAATGAGTGTTGCATGTCTGTACTGTAATTTTACTGTGACCGATTGGTTCAGTTCAGCATGATAACATTTGTCTTAAACGACTGAAAATGCAGACGGGGGAACTGCGGCCGTTTGCGCTCCTCTGGGTGCTGGTGGTTCAGCGGTGGACCTGGTGCACGGCTTCTGGCTCCTGAGAACGATCGTCCGAAACCTCTCCTGGACCCGCAACAAAACCCACCTCGTGAAAAAGGCACAACGGTATCTCCACTTCCTGAGGAGACTGAAAAGAGCTGCACTTCCATCTCCCAGCCTCACCAGTTACCAGTGACATGCCACAGAGAGCATCCTGACCTCCTGGGAACTGCACTGCCTCTGACCAGGGAGTGAAGACTGACCAGGACCTCACTGCTCGCCATTGAAACCACCTGCAACAAGCACTGTGGCGGGAGACCTCACGTCATCACCCTCTCCACCAACTGTCATCTGGGAGACACTATAGCAGCCTGAGGGCCAAAACCACCAGGCTCAGGAACAGCTTCCTTCCACAGGCTGTCAGGCTGCTGAACTCCTGTCATTTCAGGGCCCAGCTCCTCCACTGCTGACCCTCTTACAGTATCATGTCCTCCACCACTGACCCTCTTACAGTATCATCATCATCACTGCTGCTTGTTTGCAGTGGTTTTTGTGCGAGCCGTGTTCTGTGGTCGAGGAGGCTCTATGTTCTATTCCCTTTTGGCCATCGGTACGAGTGCAGAATGCCGGCGTGGACCCTGATAATGACACGTCTGGCATTGTTTTCCCTTCACCCCACGAGCTATAATAAACAGTGCATGTATGAAGGTACAACCACCTGCGCTACTTTAAAATGCAAACATAAACGCCGGACTTCTGCGATTTCCATCAAGAGTTTATACGAGCTGCTGCCGTTTTGTCTCGACACCCCAACCGACATTCTTTACAGCACTGCTGGAACACGATGTGTGTAAAAGGTCGGCTAATGAAAATTACAGCCAAAGAAACTGTAATAAAGTTCATAGAAAGATGGAAACTGTGTTTAACTGAAGAGGAAAAACTTGGTCATTAAGATAAATAAGGATTATATTAAACGAAAAGAAAGACTCATTATTACAATAGGATTCAACAGCTTGTCATTTTAGGCTTTGTCACAGTCGCTGGGACAATGGGTGCAAAATTCAATTGACAGCCTGCAGAACAGTTAATTCTGTGCGTGGATTTTCGTCTCATGCAAAGCGCTTACGCTGAACTGTGTGTGTGTGTGTCGCTATGAGAAGGAAAAATGCTGATTGATTTGCCATAACATTCCTTTTTTTTTTTTTTTTTTGCTCAAGACACAGCCAGTTATTGTAACGTCTAACTGGAAATCCGGGGAAGGGGTTCAGCAGTTAAGTTAGTTGTACGTGATTTTAAAAAGTCTAAGCATTCGATCACCTAAGCCATAGTTGGGTAACATTTTCAGATGTTAACCAAAAAGACAACACATCAGCACCTATTATCCTGCATCATTACCACCTTTAAATTCAACAGTGCGTTCAAAAAAAAAAAAAATAGGCAAGCGGCAATAATATCAAAATATATTTTAATCTGGACTTTTTCAGATTAGTTTCAAATTACAACAGTCAGACCAATACAACGCAAAGGGGAGAAAGAAAAGGTGATTTAGTGAAGCGCTAACGGCTGGGTGTGGGCAGTATCGACGATGCTGTGTGGAACCTGAAATAAACTGCTGTATATACATGGTCCAGGACACACATGTTCAGTTCTCATTTTTCAATTTTGTTTTTACACCTACCCAAAAAAACTTAAAAAACTAATTAAAAAAAAAAAAACCGCGGGAAGTTCCCCGAAGAGTAGGCGGCCTCCGGAGGGCCGTGCAGAGAACAGCCCGAGACCGTGGACACTGTGAAATAGGCCACATTAACAACAGCGTCGTCGCGGGACCATCTCCTTACAGTAGACACGCGTGAAAGTGATGTTCGGAAAGGGGACACGAGGCTTTTGGCTGTGCCGGGAGTTGGACGTTCCGCTGGCCTAACAACCCGTTTCTTTCGTCGCAAAATATGGACAAAAGTAATATCCACGCCGCACTGCAACAAAAGGGGTGATCAAAGTAGTATCACCAAGCCTATGTTTTAAACAGCCAAACCCCGGGGAAGATTAATTTTAAAAACAGTTGAGGCATAAGACATCCTGGACGAGTTAGAGGAGAGAAGAAGGGTATTTTGTGAAAACAACCGAGAGAACCACCGGCTGGTAAAAACATTCCACACGATGTGTCATTACCACACACTGGCAATTGCGTTTTAAACGGCACAAAATATTACACTATAAAACTACCCTCATTTATGAGCAATATATAAAACAATGTGCTGTGAGTACAGTCCCTTACCGCGCTCTGCAGTCTCTTCCTCCTGCCCACACCCAGACCTGCCTTCGGCTCCAGCCCGTGATTTTAAACAACGTGTCGATGCTGCACTACTGCGTTTCTGTCAAAAACTAAATATGAAAAACTATGAAACATTAACTGGAAAAGTTCAAGTTTACAAGTTTATCAAAAGAACAAAGCAAATCTTCCCTTTCCTAGTGATATATTGTAGATGTTAGTCTATCTAATATTCGTTTTTAATAAACTGTGCCATGCACATTTCGTATAGGCTACACCTCATCAGTCATTAATACTGAAGTCTAATTTTGTTGTGAACCAACAAGTAATCTGCAATATACTAATGAGGGGAGCCTCCTGAATACACTTACAGCAGTCATCCTTTGTCCAGAATGTTCTATGAATGAACATTTTCATGTTGCTTTATCAATAGTGCACAATCTAACCATAATTATGGTTTTAAAGCAAAATGATGCATAATGCATCGTCTCAATTTTTTGTGCCCACCTTGTTTTTAGTATTCCTCTATATTCCGCAGAATAAATATCCCCTTAAAAAAATCTGCTGCACCTGGATGTCAACAGTTAAAAGCATAGTCAAAAGTAAAGGAATAGTAAAACAATCAAAAAAATAAACAAAAAAAAAAAACATAAAAACAGCAGTCCCACAACATGTTTGAACCATATTACATACAGTGCCAAAGACATTTTAAAACTGCGCTCTCTCCAAGAAAAGAAATAGAGGACAGTGATTCAACTCCTCCATTCCGCACAGCTGTCACCTTAAAAAAAAAAAAAAAAAAGCTAAACGTTCAGAAAGGAAAAAAAAAAAAAAACCTCCTGCCACATGTGAAGCAGATATGTCACACAAAGTGATTGACCAACAAAGAATAAAAACCCTTGGTTTGGCTAACCAAAAAAGAAGAACCTTTCAGATTTTGGTACATAGATGGGTCCTTATTTCCCCCCTTTCGGAGTCGACGGAGAACACGGGTTTCACGTCAGCGGGTGGTGCCCCCCGGTGTGGACAGCGGGGGTGCAGCATGCCCTCGTCTTCCTTCGCCCTGCTTGTTTTGGCTCTAGTGGTTGGCCATGGTGAGGCAGCGACAGTCAGTTTTGGCTATGTACACATTCATAGTCGGTCCATGGCTTCCAACAAGCAGTGTTATTTCCGCAGGTCTAATACACACACCTGCAACAACAGCAGCAGCAACAACGCTTACACAATACGTAAACAGTCGTTCCTTTCGAAAGAGCTTCCTTTGCAAAATGTTCAATCTTAAAACTGCTCTACAACCCCCCCATTAACGTAAGCGATAATCTGCTTTTTGGGAATGTGTGCTCCTGCCTTCGCCCTCTGTGTTAAAATAAAAGACAGGCACAGGATATTCCCCAAGGAGGAACTGAGTCTGGGTAACTGGGCTCCCAGTCAAAGCAGCATCTGGGCTGCGGGGGCCCCCGTCTGCACGCGGGACCGGCAGCGGCAGCTGTCCCTCAGGAGCCCGTCTAAAAAACAACCCTTTGAAAAGGTCCCCAGGTACTTACAGATCCATCTGATGCACTTGCTCCCACTTTGTCACCTGCTGCATTCCAGCAAACTTCAAAGATGCCTCCTGTTCCCCTGTAGCTGTGGACTAAAGCACCGGTCTGCAAACACAGACAGACAACTCCTTTCACAATGCAGGTGGTCCACTACTCAAATCACCGGTCACATTCGGCACTTAGAGGGGCGCAGCAAATCGGTTCTTCATCGCTACACGTTTGCCATAATGTTTCCACGCCACGACGTGGCCGTGTGTGGAAATTTAGAAGAATCCACTTGTGCCGAGGCGTACAGGGACGTACCTGCGTGTTCCAGATGTGGACACACTTGTCGAAGGAGCCGCTGGCCAAGTACCTGCCGTCTGGGCTGAAGGCAACACTGTACACGGGTTCCTGATGTTTGGTCAACGTGTGGATGCAGATCCCTCGGTCTACGTCCCATAATCGAACGGTAGAGTCGAAGGAGGCGCTGTGACACAGTTTTGAACATGGCGGTTAAATGATTACTGAGCATAAACAATATTTCCAAACAGAATTACTGTACTGGTAGCGATAAAACAAAGCAAGGAGGCACCTGGCGAGCATCAGGTTGGCATTAGGGTTGTTGGTTCCAGGCCCGGTAGGACTCCATTTGATAGTGTAAATCTCTTTACTGTGCGCTTGCAAATCGTGAACACAGGCGTCTTGTTTCATACTCCAGATCTGCAAGTAAGTCAAGACGCAGAACTCTTTGGTAAAGGTCACAACTAACTGTGATTGTCTTCAACATCCGGTTGCTCGTGGCTTCATACTTTTAAGAGCACGTCTTGGTTTTTTCAACTTACCACCAACTGATTTTTAGGCAAATTGTTTTATGAGGCTAAAGTACAAATTTTTAGTCTCAGTTCACACTGCAAAACAGAACAGGGATTTATTACACGCGACACAGAGGTCGACTGAACTGTGCAGAACGGACCTTGAGGGTCATGTCGTCCGAACAGGACGCCAGCAGGTTGCCAGTTGGATCCCATTTGATCGCATTCACTTCATTCTGAAAGGATGACAGGGAGGAGGCAAAACGTGAGCGTAAACACCAGCCCTGCCTTCTTGCTCCCTGCCGTATCGCACAACTGAGGCACGGCTTACCGTGTGCCCTTGGAATGTTTTGACAGGCCTGTCCTGGCCAAGTTTGCAGACATGGATGCACATATCAGTGCTGCACGAAGCGAACGTGTTGTTGCTCTGCCAGTCCACATCCAGTGCAGGAGCTGTTCAGGGAGAGGATAAGATCACCGCACGGTGCCATCGCATTGGTCTAAACACGGCAGGTATGAGGCATGGACATGAGGATAAAAGGGCAGAAGCAAAACTCACCCGAGTGGAAAGGAAATTGTTGCTTTGCTTCTCCAGTGTGAGCGTCCCAAATGATCGTGGTCTGGAAAGGAAAACTCATCTTTAAATCTCAGCATTTCTGCTTTGCACATCGTCTAAAGGTAAATTGTAAACTTTGCACGAAGACAAACCAGCCACAAACGTCTCTTATCTTACCTTGTCAACACCAGCACTGAGAATGAAATTTCCTTTTTTATTCCACTTCAAGGCAAAAATAGGACCCTTGTGTTGACCCAAGGTACTGGCCAAATTACCTAAAAGTGACATCAGGCCTTTAACAGTTAGAAATCACACAAAGAGCAAATGAGAGGTATTTTGTGAGATACTTTGATATACATAATAAAACTTTAAAGAAAACACAGTGATTCATACCATCTTTTGTCCATATCCTTGCAAATCCATCGTAAGAGCCAGTTGCTAGTAGTGTACCTTCACTCTAAAGAACGTACACAGGTCAGTTGAAAACTGGTCAGTTCCCCGACACACACACACACACACCATTGTGTTTAATATTCACAAGTACATTACAAGACCACAATTTAGTATTGCATTTATTTAGTTAGCAAACACTTTCCTATAAAGTAACATACAGTCATAATTATGTAATATTAACATATGAAATATCTCTTTATCCAGGTTGACTTAGTCAACAACGCAGCAATGTAGCGCGCGCGTGCGCACACACACACACACACACGCGCACACGCACACAATGAGCATTTCAGAGTCTCCAATCCACCAGTAACACTCGCCTTTGGACCACGGGCGGAACATTACATGGCCCGAGTGGGGATTGAACTTGTCTACCATCAGTGTTGTGATGCACCATCACTACCCGCTGCAGCACTGTGCCACCTGCCTTGGGCTGAAATGCAGCTACTGTCCTTTATGGAGAGTGTCTGCGATTTAAAAAAAGTGTCCGGAGTTCAGCGCTCACATTCCAGTCTAAAGATGTGACGTCCTTGTTGCTCGGCACATCCTGCCCTCCTTCGCGTATGCAGTGCCGCAGCACGAGCTGTGTGGAGCTGCCGCTGCTGTTCTCACTGAGGTTCCAGATGCGAGCCGTCGAGTCCCCGGACCTGTGGAGAGAGGTGCCGTCGTGTGGCTGCCAACATTCTGTTTTCCGGCTACGCTGGGTGCGCGACATGTTGTGTAAAATGCACGTTCTGGCTTTTATTTACACTGGTGAAAGTATCTTTCGTTCGGGGTCGGGGCTGGGATGGGACAAGGCTATCGACTGACTGACCCAGAAGCGAGGAGATCGCTGACAGGGTTCCAGGCACAGATGAAAACCTCGGACTCGTGGCCACGCAGCACCATGGCTTTGTTCTGCGGGATCTCCACATCACCATCAACTTCCATCATGTCTGCATGGTTATCTGAGAAGAATCATACACACAATTTACAATCTACATTCCCATTTTTCCTTTTCATTTAGCTGATGCTTCTTCCCCACAAGCGCCTTACAGCAGAAACTTGTCTACAGTGACTTGCCCATTTATACAGGCAGACAGTTTTTACAGCATAAATTCAGGATAAGTACCTTGATCAAGGGTACTACAGCAGGGTTTGGGAAGGCAGCAGCTCTAACCCCCCCCCCAATAAATGACACTGTTCCAATTCAAAACCCATATCTTTCACAACCATTTCTCTCCCCACATGCCTACAGCCTCATAAATCTACTACTATTACCCACTTATTTGCAGTGTGAATAATGTGTATAGGCAGTTTCTTTAGTGTGTGCATGAATACCTGTGTGCTTGTATGTATAGCCCTTCCTCTGTTGTGCCTGGCACTACTGTGTACAAGATGCCCGTTGTTATGTCTCCTTCATCAATAAATAATATGAAAGTAATATATTCATCAAAGCTTTCAATTCTCTGTGAATCATTCTGTATTATTACATTAACTACCTGTTAGGCAGGGGCTTCTACCCAGAGCAACTTGCATACCTCATACTGGGATTGTTTTATACAGTGTACTGGACTGCATCAACTGATGAAATGCATCTTCATAAAGAACAACAGACAAACTACCACCCCTTGTGGGTTCAACCCCTCTGTCAGACTTCTATGTACACCAGACTCACTTGCTAAGGAGTGTGCGCCGTTCTCCTCGCCGTTGGTGGCGTTCTCGCCATTCTTGGTGCTGCCCTGCAGGCTGGCGGCAGCTGGGGGTGCTGCAGCGGCCTGCTGCTGGGCCAGCTTGTCCCGGTAGGCCTGCTGTCGAGTCTGCACCACGTCGGGCATCACTGCGTCGATCAACGAAAGTGATTCGATTGGCCGGCCGTCGAACAGAGTGCCATCCTGGAGACAGAACACCAGAGTGCTCTCAGATGCACTTGCTTATCTTAACATTGACACTGTGAGCGAAAGCAAAACATTCACACAAACACTGTAACCACATAGAGTAGGTTATAAATAAACAGAGTGCATTTAAAAGGCAGTAACTTTGAAGACAGTATGTACAGCTTCCCAAAACAAAGTGAAATCTAATTTGTCACTAAGCACTTCGGCATTAACCGTATGACTGGTGCTTGAAGCATGTGCTGAAATATCGTGCATCCTTTGTTTTCGTTTTTGCATTTCGCAACATTTAAAACTTACTGGCCACATGGATGCTGCTAAGTATCAGTACAAATAAAATTCAATTGCACTGTGTCCTGGTACAAGTAAATAGTAGAAGCAGGCTTTCATTAAAACACTGTTTAAAGGATGAGTTCCATTTTATACCCCACAGCATAACAAAAGAAATCACAAAGCTTAGTACATGGGATGGAAAGCCAATCCAGCCCATTTCACATGTGATTTCATATCTTACATGATTTCAGTTCTATATAGTGTTACAGATAAGAGAGAGCGTATTTATCTTTCACTCACACTGCAGTTGAGAAATGGGGTGTGTAGCCGAGCGAGAGGCATGACACACCAGCGCATATGTCGATGGCTGCAGAATTACATTTAACATCTGAGGGAAGACCGGAACGAACACTGCTGATGTGGCCTAACCTCGTTGATGCTGACTTCTGCCTCCACGTACTGCAGGCCCTTCTGTATGATGGAGATGAGAGCAGCAGGGGGCACCAGGGCACCGTTGATGTTCGACTGGCTGATATGGCTCTCTATGCCGAAAGTGAACGCCGAGTGGGAGAACCCTGTTCCCAATAAACACACAGGTGAGCGTGCGGACCGTGCTGCTTTCTGCCAATATCAACATAGAGTCCTGCAGATGTTCAACTTTGACACATCTTCTCAAGAACCGATTACCAGCACCTACCGGACTCTTGCAGGTATCTGTAAACCAGGAAGTTGACCTCATCACTGCTTATGCTCATCTTTACTCTTGGTTAAACCATGAGGTCAGCACAGAGGACACAAGCCTGTGGGCGAGAGGAAGAGAGATGTACTTCTCACCCCACACAATCCTTATCAAAGAACAAACAGTGGTTAAATTGGTCTAAAAAGCAGCCGTGCTACAGTGCAGCATTCTGACAGTGCCCCGTTGCTGCATACCCTAGAAGGTGTTGTGTGGTTCCGCTGCACAGTTCACATGAGGGCACCAGCATGCAGTCCCTCGAGAGAGACAGGCCTGCCTGCTTTGTCAGAGGTTAACACTGGACAAGTGCGATACTCCTCCTTGGGAAGGGGGGGGGGGGGGGACAAGCTGCTGTATCGTGGGCCGCCGCTGCTCTTTGGGGGCAGTGCTGTAGCATCTGCAATCCCCGCACCACTTTGATTATTCAGCATATACTGGTCCAGCTAAGAACTGGTGGAGAGCAGCCTAGCCCTAAACCCACGATAGGAAATTTGAACCGCAGCTGACGACATCAGATAGCCAAATCAATGTAGGCCATGAATGACAACTCCCAAAGGTCACCTGTTTTATGCAGAACTATATCTGTGTAGACCAGTGTTAACAGGACCTCTTTTTTCATATTCTAAGTGTTTTTGGATACCTGGTATGCAGACGTAGGACATTTTCTGTCAGTGTTTTGTGATTTATGTTTACGAGCACAGAAGCTGAATGAAGCACTCTGCTGCCAATTGCAACCCTTTCCAAAATAAAGGCATTCTTTCCCATGTTGTGTTCGTCTGCCTGCAGTTTTCATTAATTACAGCAGTATATATAAATATATACTTTATTAAGAGCACTTTACAGCCGCTTAGGACATCTTAAAGCAACATCCAAACTTGATTTACTGGCAGCAATACCACAAAACCATTTATGAGCTATATCAGCGGTGAGCGATGAGGACATTAGCTAGTGGAAATCAGTCAGTCTGATACACAACACTCCATAACAACAATAGCGCTTTCACATTAAATTATTACCTGCCTCTAACATTTCATCTTAAACAAATACAATAAAATACAAATGTGCCTCGCTGCTTTATGCCCAGCGTACACTGTTCTCCAGACACGTCACTATATCTGTTACGATGTCCTGCTAAGACACTCAAACCCACAGCCACCACTGTACACGTATGACTCTTACATATTCAAGCAAAAACCAAGTTACAAAAATCTGTGTAATAAGTGTGTTTTCATATTTTTGTATTTAACAATTGTGTTTAATCACGAAGAGTGCGCTGTATCTCACTTGTGTCTCTTTTCTACACCATTGAGACGGCACACTATTGCTGCTGCCGCCGCCACCATCTTCAGTCCAATGGGATGCAATGAGATATGCATAGCATCCTAAAAATACATTTTTTCCCTCATAAAAATCATCAAAAATATTTTAAAATAGCTAACTTTAGTTGCCAGGGTGGGGAAAATTTGCTGTGCCCCGTTGACATTATTCTACATTATTTCTGACAGAAAAAAATAGCTCCAATATTCATCATTCTGCTGTAAGACACTTTCCTGGCCCTTATTAGCCTCACAGCAGGAAATCCCTACTAAATACTAGAAAACTGCATGTCCATGACTGCAAATTCACCCACGAACAAAATACCAATGCACGTGCCCTATGTTGTAATAGTACAACAGATGCCGAAATTAAACCCTTCCACTCGAAAACCCAAACACGCACCAAAATGTTACCTTGCTACTTTCAAGTATGAATTGTCACGGCTGTAAAACAAAATGTACGAAAAACGTGCCTACCAAGCCATCCATCTTTGGCGAGCAGTTGTGATTGCTTTCCAGCTGCAGTTTCATCCAGTCCAACAGTGATTTGAAGTATAACCTTTGCAAACATCCTTCTGAAGTCAGCAGCTGGATATTTGTTTCATTACAAAAAACTTTAAAATAACATGCAGTTGCAGGTGAACTTGCCACAGCAGCGCTCAATGCGTAGTTATGACACAGCTTGGCTGACTCAACTGCATAAGGTAATCTGGTTCTCAACAAGTTTAAGTTTAACCTCCACTCAACTGTTTTACTACAATGTGTTGATTTTCAAAGTGATTTTTAAATATAAATGCCTTTCTACATTTCTGAAGCAATCCCATCAATCATTAATTACAGAAACATTTTCTGGACTGTAAAAAGTGCACGTACGTCCACACTCTCCCTTGACCTGAACAGAAAAGGCTGGTCAAACGGGCCGCATGCCTGAATAAAATGCCTTGGTTTTCCCTCCCTTTCTGAATGACACCAGCAGTGTTAATGTTCGTTCCAAGTGTAGAACACCAGATGTTTCAGTAGAATAGCAGGATGATAGCAGCTAATGAATAGTGGTCTCCCGTCGAGCCGGTTCCCCCCTCCCTGTTAATTGCAGCACACAGTTTAGTCAACATTTTTCACAAAGAAATTATTAATACTGACATTTATTACATCTCTGGGGCAAAAAAATTTAAGGTGCAAACCATGTTCTGCAGAATGGACTCCTGAAGTACACCATAATGCATAAAAAATAAAAACTTGTACTGCATCTAAAAAAAATCCTCAGTATTTTTTTTCAATAATCCTACAGTAAAATGGAGTATTAAGTAGTGATCTACTCATCATACTAATGTAAGGAGTATTAGCAGCAATTTCAACCACAATGGCAGCAAGAGGGAAGAGGTGAAAGGCAGCGCAGTGCAGTCTACAGCAACACCAATGGCAGTTTAAAAAAAAAATTAACATACTAATTTTTTTTGCAAAGAACAGACCAGATAAACGCACCAACTGGTCCACACATATGTATTATTCAATAATAAACTTTCCTTTGATGAGAAACTTTAAGCCAGGATGGTGCTAACCTGCTACTCTACTAAACAAGATGACGCTCAAAATGTGATATTTGTAGATTTAGCAGAACTAAAGAAAACTGGAACCACAGAACAGCACAGCTGAGGAGCAAAGGGTGAGATGGTTTCTCTGCGTTCCACAGTGACTTAAAAAAAATACCAATTTTCCTACAGTGACTGTTTCCAAAGGGGGGGGGGGGGTGTTTCCGCAGAACACCACTGCACGGTTGGGCATGTGCTATTCCTTGCAGAAAGCCTGAGTCATTCCACGTCCTCCATACAGTTGTTAACTTGTAAAACTTTACTAATACCTCAGGTAGATGGCATGGAAGCCCTGAAATACAGTGAAACCTGGAGATAAGGCACTCCATGATAACACGGTTTGGGATATAATGTGACTGGCGCCCGTCCAACTGTGGCGGGTGGGTTCCGGATAACTGATGATACTGATGATAAAACATAAGGAAATATTGTCCCGATAAAGTATCGAAGCATTATTAGCAAGCTAATAACTGCTAAACAAATAGAGCTATTTTATGTTGTGACAATGTTCCCTGTTTTCTAATTTGTCATACCAGCGAATACAATACTTGGGGTCCAAAAAGTTCCTCTGTTGTAACATACTGTTGTGAACAAAAACACAGAAGCGCTTTTATTGATAAGTGAAACACTAAACAAAACACTACAGGCTACTTATACCTTATTTAGCAGCTTTATTTTCTATTATCAATATTGAGAGATATTGATCAACTTCTACTAATGATGATATTATAATTTATAATAACAACACCAATAATGATGGCGATAAGGATGAGGATGATGATAATAAATAGTGATGCTTTAGTAGAGTGAAACTGAGTAATAATTGAATTAAAGGTCAAAAGTCACAATAAGCGAAAGAGCCACAATACAACAACGCTGATCTCAACGCCACAGAGAATATTACCTCACTGTTGATGGCAGTGTTATACATAATGGTGCTACCAAATTGAGAGTAACCGATCTAAAAGGTCTTCGACATTTCTGGAATGCTCCCGCTGGGCTTTTCTGGCTAATGATCATTGCGGGGCCACAGCAGATAGGACTGATCTAAAAAACATCTGACCTTCCAAAAAAAGTGTTCTAAAGCACCAAATCTCTCAAAATCAGATGACACCCCAGGCTGTTTATGACCACCACTCAAAGCCCTGCCACGTCCATTATGCTGAAATTATGCCCCCACCCCAAATCCAAAAAATGAAAGAGCCATTTTTAAAAATAAAGTATGAATAGTTTTAAATTGTTAGAATAATGACTTTTTTTAATGACAGCAGAACCTCAATCCTTCACGAACTACAGTACCAGTCAAAACTTTGAGAACTCATTCTTCCATCCACACTTGCTTGGGCAAAAAGACACGATAACTGGATGCCTGAGGTGTAATGCATCAAACTTATGAAAGTTTGGATCCAACTGTGTTTAAGAACAAGGGCAGAATCCATGTCCTGACTCTCCAGTGTGGTTTCTACCATCCAGCATGAAGAACACTGTGTAATGGCATGGGGTCCATTTGCTGCTGCAGAGTTGCTGATTTGACAAAGTCCAAGGCAATCTCAACTAGCACAGCTATCACAGCAGACTTCAGAAGCATTGCATTCTGCAAGATATCGACAAAAAGTTAGTGACTTTGGCAAGTTACCGAGCCACGTTTCAACGGTAAGCAAGAACTACCTTACAAAAAATGTGAAAGATGTCAAACTAATCTACTGAAGGTGACATCAATTGCATGTTGGGAATGGGGTGAGTACTGTCCAGCATATGCACTCAACTTTAGAATATGTGCTAATAAGCTGTCAGTGTGTTCTAGCTATGGATGCGCTGCTGTAGTAGAGGCCCAGTCCCAGGACAAGCAGCCTCAGAGCTGTGATCAGCAATTCCTGGCAGAGCTCCCCGAGTTTCTCATACTGAATATATTATTCTTTCTGAAAACACACCAATCAATGCTCCAAATCCACTCACAAGAAGCATTAATGTTTCACTTATGAATATTGATGTAAACACAAAAGACATGTTTCTGCGAATTAGGTGTGTCCAAACATGACTATGAGACATAGGGGAAAATTATCAGATTACATCATACAGATTTATAGATCACTGAAAACTGGGTCTTGTTTTATATGACAGATGGCAGAGGTAGTGAAACAATCAGCCTAGAGGAATTTAAGCACCATACTTTGTACATGAGAATAACAGGTATCTATGAGATACCTGTTATTTACATGCAGTGATTTACAGTTTATTTAATACCCTTCACTGAGTTATGCCCAAATACGATGCCGATTTTTCGCATTTACTGGTTAACACGAGTCAAACGTGGGACGAGATAGTTTTAAAATTCACACCAGCAGCCACTGTAGTATACGAGTGTGTGTTTATATAAGCGATAGTATGACAGTGGCTCGAGTGTTTGCAATCTTCGCACTGAAGTGAAGGTTTTTTGAATGCGTGTCTCACGACTCTGAGCCATTTTTATTATGTGTGACGTACAAGGACACAAGCACCCCCACCCGTCTCTGCCCACAGTCACAGTTGTGCTCTGTGATTCTTGTGTGCCATTCAGTGGTCTCATCTCTCTTAGCCTGTGCATCCAGTATTACATTTTTACAACACTGCTGTATATTATTAATGAAGGCAAATGTCTGTTACCTCCATTTTGATGTGTTTTGGTGAAAAAAAAATCCCCCATTGAAATGAATAATTACATCTCCAACTGATGAGATTTCCCCTTATGATCTAATTTTATTAGTAGGAGGATGCATGTACGCTAAATTAAAGAAAAGATAAGTAGACAGGCAAAACTGTACACTTTAAAATATCCTTTGCAGCACCAGGATTCAAATCCTAACTTTGCATAATTTGATTCTACATAGTCCCCAAGTTTCCTTATACTTCCCTGAACTCAGTCTAGAAAGGAAGTACCACAAGTTTTTTTTTTTTTTTTTTTTTTTTTT
>UFQX01000122.1:175875-260018 GCA_900497675.1 Arapaima gigas | reverse complement strand
TTTAAGGGATTTTGGTTTTTTTTTTTTTTTTTTTTTTTTTTTTTGCTGCAGTAAACACTGTACCCTGCAAAAAATGTTTTTCTTCAAAAATGCAGTTCAATCCAAATAAAAATATTTGTGAGGTTAAAAAAAGACCTCTTTCTGCAGATGGCCCCAAAATTGAACCATGTCAAAAGAAAATATAATATTTGCTAGTTTACTAAAAAAAAAAAACCTGAATCTATGTTAAAAATATTACTGCTGTAATAACTATACAAGTAAATGTAGTTAGAATAGACTGTTCTTACCTAAAATAAGTTT
This sequence comes from Arapaima gigas, assembly GCA_900497675.1. Classification (NCBI taxonomy): domain Eukaryota; kingdom Metazoa; phylum Chordata; class Actinopteri; order Osteoglossiformes; family Osteoglossidae; genus Arapaima; species Arapaima gigas. The sequence continues at coordinate 259,718 of UFQX01000122.1, read as the reverse complement.
TCTGCTCCACTGGGTAACTAGTTTGAGTTGTCCTCAACCATAAAACAGACTGTATGAGTGGGTCTCTGACTGTGTTGCAGTAAAAGAGTTTCCAGTTAATCCCTTTTGATGTCACTAAATAGAGGTGGAAGGACTTCAATTTGCATAAATATTATACCAAAAGGAAAGCAGAAAGACTGTCTGTTATTATTGAACTGAAACCTTATAAAGACTTGTGTTAGTCTTATTTCTCTTAACATAATAGCATTTTACTGTGGTGGCCTAGTTTTATACTCCCCCCAAATGGACGACTCAGAGGATGAATATTATTTGACCCATATAAGAACTTATCCCTCTATAAGGCAGTTTTTTTGTGTGCAGTTATTGCAGTGTGGTAGCATTTCCGTCGCAGCAACAACAAAAAAAAAAAAACTAATTTCATTTTTTGACTATGGATATTAAATGGGCCTGGTGAAGGAGACTAGGAGGCAGACCCCAGGTAAACAGTTCATATAAAATAGATAACTTGAAACTTCACAAATGTTCAAATATAGTGAAATTTTATTTCACATTAGTCCTACAAATTATGTCTTTTACGCTCATTGTAAAGCTTAGTGAGAAAATCACTAATCAATTCAAAGTGGAGAAATGATTCCATAAAACTAGTTTGTACACAAATCACACAACCAAGACCAAAATTAAAATTACATCTCACATTATTGTACAAACAGTTTAAATTTCACAAAGTGCCCCTATAGTACAAACAAAAAGATTATGTAAAACTTCTAAGCTTCTTGTTGTTGCCATTATTACCTAACATTAATGCTTTGAGTGTTCAATAAAATATTTTCTTCACACTTCACTTAAGGGAGTTGAAACACCTGGTACTTCTGCATGACTCTGGCATTTCGGTGTGATGGCACAACACTCACCCCTCCAAAGCTGTATCTCACGAACCTGTGCTTGGGCCTTATTCTACATTCCCCACCCTGGGTCAACTCATATCCTCTCATAGATGATGTCAAGCTTTTAAGTCATTTCCATTTTTCAACTCCCAAGCATAAACATAGATATTGAACTCTCACATACTTTTGCCCTGGATGAATGGCCATTAAGTGAACATCTTAAAATCTAATATTCCCTATCTATTCCTTCACAGAACTAAAAACTGAAACCATCACCCCGTCATTCTGACCCAATATAAAGAACCTTGGCGTGAGACTGGAGAACACCATCTTCTGCAAGCATCGCATTTGTTCCATTTCTACAGACTCCCTGTAGAAACTCATCACATACCAGAACGAAGAGTCCACTACGCAGGCTCTGTTGTGCCTCTGGCAGCCTGCTCTCTGGGCTGAGACAGACCATAAAAAACCACTCATTCTGTCTCTAAGCTCTCACTTGGTGGGAAAAGCTTCGGCTTAAAATCAGATTTGGTCCCAAGCTCCTGGCATTCCACTGCCTTTTGAACACCCATCTATTCTCATAAAACCTTTGGACTGTACTAGTGGTTTTCTACTTGATGGTTTTGGCCTACATACATAATCTCAGTGAGATCATACAATATCTTTACAAAACTTTGTCAGACTGAGCACATCAATTGTGACGAGTCCTGAAGTTTTCATCTTAAAATTTTATTTCTTCTAAGGCCGTCATTATACGATTGATACCATGTACCAGTGCAAGTACTTAAGGCTTGCAAGCTATTTTGCTCCCTGGACTCAACTATATAATACGAATAATTGTTATAAAGAACAATAACCCTGCTCCGTGTTACCTTTAACTATGTAACAAAACGTGTATGTTTTCTTTTAGCACTAGATTTACAAATCAGGAAACAACAGATGATAATACTTATTCCCCCCCAAAAAAACAATAAGCTCAGACAAAAAAAAAAAAACTATGGACCGAGAACTGCAGAACAAAAATTTTGGATTTTCTCACTCATTCCAGTTCATATTGTACTAAAAATGCCAAAAATACAGGACAACCAAATCCCTAAGTTACCAAATAGGTTATTTATTGTGAGCCCCTCCCTCCCCGTAAACAGTGTTACAGTAAAGTTAGACTTACCACAGTATTAACTCTGCAGTTTCTGAAAAAGAAAGTGTATATGGAGACAGTCCACGTGTTGGAGTACCTGCAAAGACCAAAAAAAAAAAAAAAAAAAAAACAACAACAATTAATTTTCAAACAGAAATTGACTGACCAATTTCACACTGATAAGAAATATTACCTTGACACTGACAACGGCACTTCTGGCCTAAACAACATTCAATCCACAGCCAAATTTTGGACATTTGGGTAAGTAAACTGAATGTTACCCTGACCTGAATGTTGTATGAACGTGAGCAGTGTTGCACTATACACACAAACACCGTCCGACAGGCAGTCACTACACAGTAAGTGTGCTGCCAGTATAAATTTTGGTGTGGAGCGAGTGTAGCTGGTTTGTCCAAGTTTTCTAGATCCAGGAAAATGGTACGAAATTAAATTCTTGGACACAGCTGACCAGGGAATTACAGCTTTCAAGTTAGCTGACCATTAGATAATTTTATGTCCCAAGTGCATAACAAAAAATGTATTTTAAGTACTGTCTTTTGATAAATCTATGTCCCTTGTTGAAACTATCAACCTTCTGACTGATATAGCTATCAGCTATGATAAAGTGGTTTTGATGGGTGATTTTAATATTCATATAGATGTGGAGTCACAGTCTCTCTCTCCCAAGTTACACGGGGTTTACCCAAATTGTAAAAGGCCTAAGACGCTCTCAGAATCGCACGGAAAAGCCATTACTCACAATGCATGTCGAATAACTAACACACACAGCACAGAAATGTACAGAGGGTTCAGAGAGAGCGTTTAATAAACATGCTTGAAGAAATTACTCTAGCAGTGAATCCTTGTGTTTAACACAAAAACATAAATATAAAAGGCATGACTATCAAACCACGTAATGAAAATGTCAGATCATGATCTAAAAACCTTTGACTTGCACCTACCATTGTTGCTTAATGCAGCGCACAGAGCCGAAATGTAACTTTTATCAGTAAGACCAACGTGGATCAGCTGATGGTCGATTATAACCCATTTCTACAATATGCATTAGACACTGTGGCCAAATACACGACACACATACTAAGAGCTCTAGGGAACTTACTGTAATTCCACTAGTTTCCTTAATTAAACTGCTTAAAATTACAATATAAATGGACAACAACTAAACTACAGTCACCATAAATCATACGAATGAATTTGGTAAAAATACAAAATAGATCATTTTACATAGCATAACTTCACTGCTTTAATCAATGAAAATACCTGCATCCTATTTAAAACAGTCGCCACCACGTTGATCTGATTCCCTATTACACAAACTATTTATTTTATTGTCTTTTAAATGATGAATCAGATGCTGTTAGTCAGTACTATCTATTTCAGTATCTGGTATTGGTACATTTATCACCATTTCGCTTTGCTCACACCATCGTTGCAACTTCAACTTAACTTCAGGTAGTATAGTGGTGACACCTGTCATTTTCCAAATAAAAAGGAACCAGGTTCAAATCGCACTTTCTGCTGCATTACCCTTGAGTGCTGGTCAAGTAAAAAATTCCTAGTTGTATCAATGAGTAAAATCACTGTTAAAAAAAAATACAGCAGAGGAAATACCACCACCTTTCCATGAAATCTAGTACCAGTCCATTAGATCCAGATTCCACCAAATTATTAACAATTTTCATTCTCGTCAAAGGTATTGTCAATAAATGAAAACAAATTTACTCCATGGCAGCATCCCAAATGCTATTAAATTCTACATCATTATACTTCTATTGAAAAACACTTTAGAAAAGAAATGGACCTATGAATTTTTTAGCCATGAAATTTCAGTATTACCTCAATGGACACAAAATGTTAATAACATGGCAGCAAAATAATTTGCAGGCTGGCTTCCACTCTGGTCACAGAAGTCCAATGACAGAGCTCCACCATCTGAAGTCTAAAGGCTCAATGTTGAGTCCGTATTTAGGCGAGAACTGTAACTGTTGCGCTACGTTTCATTCTTTCTCAGCACAGCTAATGACATTTGTCTTTTGTCGTTGACCAAATGGTTTCTTAAATTAAAACAGTAAATGACCTAATTACAGTACTTATCTTTAAATGTGAGTAAAAAAAAAAAAGTCTTCTTGGTATGTGAAAACAGCAATCTTATCTGCACACAACTTCCAAGGACTCAGATTTAGTTTCTCTGATAGAAACCTGGGTGTTTTAATTGATGCCAATTTATCCTTTAGTCCTCAGATAACTGAAGTACCAAAGCCTTCTGTGAAATACAGGGAAACTGAGCCCCTTTTTATCCAAGCAAGATAAAGAAAAGATTCTCTATGGTAATCTTTAATAGAAATGACTGCTGTAATGTAAAACTCTTAATGCTCAAAGATCTCTTTAAATCACACTATACACTGGCTATAGAAAACTCAAAATGCCATTGAAAGGACCCAAAACTCGTAACTAAAACAACTCACAGTTTAACAAAAATATATGCTGACAAAAGATATAGTAAAACTGATAGTTGGGTTCTTGATTCTCATTTGGCTTAGCAGATGTTGATATTTTTATTAGGCTGACAACTTAGAGCTGGCTTATTCACCATTCTACCATTTCAACGGAATGCACCTCCTTCCATAAATAAAAATGGGCAAGAACATCCACACTGTCAATCAAAAATAGAAAAATTCAATTCTTTTTTTAAAATTCTCCCAATCATACTATTAATATTTGCTAAATTATGCAATTCATATTAAAATAGCCAACTAAGGAATTAGTTTGATCAAATTTAGCATATTATCACTAAGAATTTAGTGTAAATGGTTGTAGGTCTATACACCATATTGCTACCTTTAGAGCCCCCTTAGGATAAACTGCAAAAGCAACAGACAGAATTTTGTAAAAATGGAATGGAAAAGTAGTCAACATATAATCCAAATATGTGAAGCAATCATAAAACAGACCCTGACAAAAATACTGCAGTCTGAAAATCATAACCTCAGAGAGGTGAACTGCAGCCAGTCTGGTGTCAGCTGCTAACTAATGCCAGTATTGCAAGGTAAAAATAAACTTTTAACACTCAAATTGGCTGGGAAAAAAAAATCTGCAACATTAAAAAAAAAAAAAAAAAATCAGTTATCCATTCAAAGCAAATCTTCTAAGCAATCAGAGATGTATTTTAAAAAAACCGGAGTGAAACAAAAATGATTTAGCTTCTAAATATTGTCCCTGTTACAGAAAGCACCAAGTAACTGTCTGGAGCTACAATGGATTCGGTGACATAAAAATCAAACTCAAAACATAAAAAGATGGTTGTTAAGTAGTTTCCAAGGAAACACATAAGCTGGAAATACATAAAAGCAGCAGAGAAAATGGGTGGTGGGGTCAAATAATTCTTCAAATCCAGATTGCCCACGTAAATCTAACCTGAGTCTAATAATAGATAAAACGGGCATTTTGATCAGCAACTCTTTTAACCATATCATTTAGAAGGTTATCTGGTATATTTACCTATTTATCTGCAAATGAAAATTAATGTATTTTTGCTTTCACTGGCCTTCATCTCCATCTAACCTCAGTGCTTAAACAATCATACCCAACCGTGTTAATTCATTACATGAAATTACCCTGGTTTCAAATTAACATTATTACTTACAAAAAAATGTACCCAGAGGAAAAAATAAAATTACCTACAATTAATTTAAAAAAAAAAAAAAAAAAAAAAAAAAAAAAAANAAAAAAAATGACCCAAAGGAAAAAAAAAAAATACCCAAAAATAAATTAAAAAAAAAAAAAAAAAAAAAAAAAAAAAACACACAAAGTAAAGGGTATTTTTAACATATTACAATGAGGTTACGTGTGGCTTTGCACAAATTTTTGGTGCTAGACGATCAGGCTTAGAGCCGTGTTTATACTGTTATAAAGGTTACTCCCATGACTGCACAACTACAAATGGAGGAGGAAAGGATAATGCACTCACCACTCATTATTCATAACTTTGGCCACATTTGGAAGGCACCTGACCCTGAGAACCTGAACAGAGAGCATGCCCCTGCCAGACAGATTTCACTTCCCAGACCATCCCCATGTCAGGTCCCTCACGATGTCCCAGTCTGCTTCCGTAAATAGCACAAGTATGACATTCACCTAGAGGCCGTCCTCAATTCTGCTCTTTAGAATAACCCTGTGTGTCACAATGATTTAAGCAACAAAGTTAATGACTACAAGTTTGTAGTTCATGACTAAGGACTCAAAGGACCCAGATTCAAATCTCATTTCCTGTTGTTGTACCCTTGAGAAAGGTACTTGCCATAATTTGTCCAGTAAGAATTGTCCAGCTATATAAAATGGATAAATCACTGCAAGTTGCTTAACACTGCAAGTTATTCTGGAGAAAAGCATCAGCTAAAACAATGACATAATAAATCTGCCATTATAGTTATGGTACTAAATTGGAATTAATTGTTGCGATTCTGTACATGCTGTAGCTAAATTAATTTATGTTTTGAAATTTCTTAAATGGTCCCAGGGATGTTTATTCCATGTCTACTTTGTTGTTGTTATGTTAATTTACAGCCCACAATGATAACAAGGGACAACAGTTGTGTTTGCAGGAGTCACTTGTGTGAAGCTGACAACAAAAGTGTGTGGTTGTACTGTTGCTGCAACTTTAGCAAGATCACAAAAAGGACACTTTTTGTGAAAATAAAACAAATGCGTAACAGGCAAAAACGCTGCTGTACTGAAATATGAGGCTACTGTATGAGGAAAATGAGACAAACATACAAAACAGGGTAAAATCATTCAACTAATGAATACACTGCCATGCATTAAAACAGAAGGTAAAAAGCAAAGACCAAAATTTACTAAAATTACAAAAATGTAGACATAGTCATAGCCCCTAATTCTTTCCTGAAAACCAGACTTAAAACAAGAAAACGTAAATAAGGAGCCTTCTAATTTCCCCAAATATCACTAAAATTCCTGTACCGCCACCAATAAACCATGCAATTCGCATTGTGATGAACTGTTCCAAACTGCTTGTACTCAAATTAAAAGAACACTTGATATGTGCAGCAGTAGAAAGTGGACAAGACTTACACAGTTCAACTGGGAAGTTCACACTTCAACAACATTTAGAATGAAAATGGGGGAAATTATTGTAGTACTAAGATTTTAGTTTATATTACCACCAAACATGTTTTGGAAAAATATTGCTGCTAAATATATAAAATGTTTGTATTTTTTTTTTAATTTTTTTTTTTAACAATCTTACTCCAGAAAACATTGTGGCTGTACCTGGATATCTTCTCTGCATTAGTGTTTAGACCACAAGACAATGAAAAGCTCAACTTTGTTTTCATATTTCATTGTTTGTATAAATGTGTTTTTCATTAAGCACACCACACATTTAAAACTACATCAAGAATTATTTTCACCTAAAAACTAAAGTTTTTATTTCATATATGGTTACACAAATAACATTACACGGGGAGCTTGGAAATTAAAAGGAATATTTGGTTTAAAAATAGATGCTTTATCAGGACGTAGATAGGACGTAAACTGGGATACGACTATACTTACAAAGAGCTATAGAGAAAAAATATTATTATAATGAAAGTTGTTCAGATGGAAGGACATTTGACATTTTTCTTACTACATCATTCCTCCTGCCAATGTAAGAATCAAGTTAGTTAAAGGCAAATCTAAATGCTTAGTAGTTGACAAATACCCAAAAACAGTGCATACCTTGGCCAGTTCAGTGACCGTTCATATGCTCATCTACTGTACAACAATAGTCAGCAGAAATATAGAATCTTTTTAAAAAGCGCTATCATTTTTTGCAATACTTCGCAGCAGCAAACAGCCTTATAGCTTTACTATTCTAAACCATTTGTGGAAAACATTTGACACAGCAAACTTAACACGTGACAAAATAAAGTCTACAATTCTGTGCTACGTACTGTGACAACGCATTTTTTGGTAATCGACTGTGCGGCAAACTTAACCTTTAAGCTGTGACTGTATTCACGATCAAGGTCTTCTTCAAGGTCTTCTTCACAAGGGTAGGATACCAAACAAGTGCGTGAGTAACAGTCTCAACAACTAAAATCGTCTGACTATATTTGTACTCAAACAGGATTACTTCAAATGTGAAATAGTAAGTTTCTTTTTCCCCCCATTCATACTCATGTACAGTTTTCATAAGCTGAGGCAAATGACGTGAGCGAAAATAATTCGTGTACGAAATATGAACTGTCAGGGCATGTATGCTGAACCACCAAATCACCACATTTTCATTGAGCACCAAACAACTGAAATGTCTAACACTGAAACACTTTTTACATTTCAGCTGGAAAGGTAGCATGACCTACTGATAATATAGCAGACGCTGCTTCCTGCAGCTTTCACCTTCATTGTGTTAATCGTCTTAGCCTAAGAAGGCGGCAAAAACAGGATCTTAAAGGTTATTCTTTGCATATGTGAAGGGGAGTCGTGGTTACCTTGACAGCAGAGACAAATAAACTAACTGGGGCATTAATGAATCACTACGCTTAATCTTAACTGGAAAGGATGAAAGCGCTTGTGAAGAAGCTTCTCCCACTTCTGAATATGCAAATCAGATTACGCACATTGATCTCTTTTCACATTCTTTTCAGAAACCCAAATCGATTCAGGAGCTTCAATGTTGCGTTCAAAAAGTTTACAGTTTACATTTTTAGTGACTTATTATGTTTTTAATGTCTCCACACATTAAAATGAATATGCAATGGGGAGAAGTGCTGGGTTTTGTACCAGTGGGGGGAAAAGCCACAGGATGCTCATTACCTTTTACTTACCTAGGACCAGTGTCCAAAGCAATTCAGAGTTCAATGTGCAATGCTTACACTTTTTCCACTCATTTATACATGTGCATTATTAGCGGAGCAGTTTAGGGTAAGCAAATTTCTGGATCTGTGAGAAACAGGGCATCTACAGAGTGGAAGGAAATACCTCTAATCACCACATTATCCACTTCCCTGTGAATTATTCAGCCAACAGCTGTGTCCAAGGTGACTCACAACGTGAGACAAGTCTTTTTTTTAATGAAAATATGCTCATTTATACAGCAGGGTCCTCTTACTGTATCAATTTAAGGTATGTACTTTGATCAAGGGTAATAAGGCAGGAGGTCGGATTCAAAACTGAGACCTTCTGGTTACGACTTAAAAGCTCAAATCATGAAAGTACCTGTCATCCCAAGTACCACTTTCACAAAAAAAACTCATAGTTGAAACATCTATGTGGTGTAATGGTGATGAACTCCAAACGGACAGTTATCTTCCTATTCCTGTTTGGTACAGTTCAATGTATTCTCACCGCACCCTCAACGAGCGCGTTTTTTCACTACTTCAGCCGAGAAACTCTCCCTGTAACCCAAGCAGCAGGATTCTACTCTCCGGTGAATGCCATTCACAGAAACGTGCAAAAGTGCAGAGGGATTCTGTGTAAGATCCCATAAAAGTGACTGCCAAATTAGATAAAGATTCAAAGTAAAACAGTTACTTAAATACTACAATACAAATACAGAAGTCCTGGATGTCAAAGCTGGACTTCAGATCCTCACATAGTTCGTCTTAGACATGAAAAAAATTGAACAGAACCTAAAGAGAAAGAGTTGCAAGCTGTAACACAAAACACAACAAATTAAAACTACTCAAACAGCAGAGATTAAAAAACGTCACACAATCACCACCAATGTCATCTTGGAGCCCTGAAAGAAAACCCGTCCTTCTGTTCTATGAAGAAAAGTCGAAGCGCAATCATACTTTTCTTACTGTGGTTCTCCTTGGAAGGTTTCTGCACACCAAGTTCTAAGAAAAACAATATTGATCTTTGTTTGTTGTGCAGTGAACAGATCAAGGTAGGGGTGATGAAGATGACTACAACGAAAGCAGAAATACGTTTCACAGCCTTAAATGAAAAGCCAAGGCAACCTGCATTCGCAGTATATTCTTTAACAACAAGCTTTCAATAAGGTTTTTTTTAGCATAAAAACAGAGGGCATGTGTACAGTTCACTGATTTTCCATCTAATATTCTGTCATATAAAATGGAAAGGATGGCAACAATAAACTATGTAGCACACCTGTGGTAAGGCTAACTGCTTACCATGTGACGTAGCGTTGTTCAGATGTTGGCAGTCAGCATCATTGTACAACACAGGACATGTCTTCAGGCTGGAGAGAAAAGGGCAAACAGGATTTGTTACCCGTTACACCTAAATCCACATGTGATTGTGCAGAATAGAACCAAACATGGCACCGACAGTTTGTGTGTGTGTGTGTGTGTGTGTGTGTGTGTATGTATATCTAAAAATAAAAAGTCACCATTCGCAAGAAAGAACCAAAACCATTCACACTGTGAAAGAGTGTATTCTATTCTAACCTGCAGCCATGTGCACAGATAGCCAGAGACCCCACCCCCAATTTCAGATGTTTATTTTATTTATTTATTTTTAGAAATAATAATAAAATGTGCGTGTGTTACTTCATGTACATTTAAAACAAAAAAATGTTACAATGCATCTCGGTATCATTTCTAAGTGATTTGGGCTTTGAATTCTAGCAGACAAAATACTGTCAATATTTGTGCTGGTTATACTACCCCTTATTCTCCATCTTATTGCTTTAGTTCCCGATTTTTTTTTTTTTAATGACCAATGTCAATATGCAACAACTGAGGCAAATCTGATAATAAAAGATTAATTATTAATGAGTTTTAAACTTATCCAGCAGTAAGAATCAATTGCCAGCTAGCCACAGGTTAAGCATAATGCACATGAAAACCTGAAAATAGACAAAAATTTTTCATGCAATGTGAACGTGCAGAAGATATCGTGATGCTTTAATCAGTAATATTACACAGAGGATCAAACATATTTAGCATAAAAAAACCGTTTGGTGGCAAGATAAGAATTTTTGGAGTGAGGAACTGTTTGATGCTGTAAGTATAACCCCTACACCCATGTATATAAAACAAAGTTAAGGATTACCATAGCTAACATTCTACAATGGCACCAAACTACTCTACTCAGAGAAACATGTGCAAGGTCACTGTTATAAAGTAAGTGATCCCTTGTTTTTAAGAAACCAAATTAGCAAGTGCCAGAAGTGTTCTAATAATGCACCGTGGGTGATATTTTATTCCATGCATTATAATAGCCTTCTGCCTCAAATAGCTCATAAAATTCAGCTTCACCATCAGCAATTGAAGTTCCACTCCAGCATCACCACTAATTTTAATATGCAAAATACATTAAATTTCTCTACTTAAAGGTCCTTAGTGCAGATCCTTAATTTAAATGTTGGCCATTTTCCCCTCAAACTCTTTAATCTCTAATATTGTCAAACTGACACACCCCACAGACACTCAGCTGTACAAATCAACCTGAATATTTTCAGTTGAAACACAGGTTAGAGCAAGAATATTTAGAATAGTATGAAACTGAGAACAATTTATGTACTAATATCAGCCTAGGTCACCTTTCTTATCTCATCTTAAGTTCTCTCAGGGTAGGCCAGTGCTTTCAACTGTTAAGGGAAAAAAGTTCATTTTAGCAGTATGTCATATCTATATCCATTAAAAAAATACAAATAATAAGCTTTTGACCCCATGAAGCATCTGTTCATACAAGACCCACAAATGAGCCAGTGGTCAAAGTAGACACTTTAGAGAGAAATGACAATGAATACGAAAAATACACAAAAATGTTATTTAGAAGTGTACATCTGCACCACGCGTCTGATGGTCAAATTGTCAAATTAGAAAATAGCCTCACTTTCCTAGAACCCATGCAATATTCAAGTTCTGCTTCTTCACAGACATGGTTTTTGGTTTTTTAAGACGCAAAAAAAGTGAAAAGGCTATTATTTTGTTTTACTGGTTATAGAAGCAAACCAACATACAGAAGACAAATACTCCTTTTCCTCTGGGTCAGGCAGTCAACACAGGGCCCTTCCTTGACTTCTGCTGAATTTCTCACTCAACTCCTGCCATACCCTGCCCAACAGGATCACCTCACAGATCCCAGAAATAAGCCCAAAAATACTGGCCTTCTATTTATCATTTTTAGTACTGTTTGGTAATCAAAGATACCCCAAATACATGCAATACATGTTTTTTTTTTTTTTTAACAAAAACATGACCATTCAGACTCAACACAAACTGATGCAGTGCTGAGTCACAGAACCAAACTATGACTTTCTTCATTATGTTGAAGTTTAAGTTTTTATGCTAAATTTTAGCGTTCATGGTGAGTCCCCATGAAAAAGCACATTTTTTTCAAAACTGGCTTACAAAAAGCTGATACAATACTCCAGAAAGAGTTTGAGACAGCTAAATGTGACAGCTGTGGCATTCTGCTCCTCTGGCAGTGTGGCCACATGCACCACTATACGGAGAACTTAATCAGTTCACACTTCCAACAAATTCCCATAACTAAACACGTAGACAGACATTAGATGTCTTTTGAGAGGAGCTCCTTTTCAGTAGCATGCCACCCGAGTGCTCCACCATGACACAGCACCACAAAAAACCTGTACCAGTTCTCTGCTGCTTATTACTGTTGTTCTTTGAAGTGACTCAGCTGCCAGCGGATCTCATCCCGAGTTCAAACGGAGCAGGTGAGGCCTCGGCGCCAAAGAACTGGCACCTCTGTAAAGCATTTCTAGAGAGCAAAAAAAGGCTAAGGTTAGAAACAGGGCACCACAAGTACCAACAGCATCTGGCACTGCACACAAGTGACAGAACCCAACATTAACAGCTGTGGGACAGCTTAAATTTTCATAGCTGGAGAATTAGAACCAATCTGATACCTGCCATAGACGCTATAAATTAATTTAAAATATTTTTAAAAATCAAATGCAAAACACGCCACCTAAAGTTTAGTTTTAAAAGTCATTTCTCTAGAAAGTGCCAAAATTTCTCAAAAATGCTATTTTCGACAATGTCTTTTATAATACTGGAAATACTATTAGAAGTGGCATTTTTGAGAAATTTTGGCACTTTCTAGTGAAAAGACAGGAAGCCCACAGTTAATGGAATACATCTCCTTACCTCCCTCCCATGGTATGGCCATGGAAGAGAACCATTCCCCCTCATAAGGAAGGAAGGAAGCCATTCTCCAGTGGCATTTTATCAAAATTCCTATAATTGTGTTGTTTTCCTGTACTTAACACGGACTCCCAATCAACTGAATAAATTATTAGCAGATGAAAAAAGTGGTCTTTTCTCTAACTTTTACCATAATGGGGACATGACATCTACAAAGTGATACTCATGATCTGAACAAAAGCAGCCATAATGGTAGGAGCTGAGACAGTAGAGGAAGTACTGGAAAGTCCTGATCACCTTCCAGATACTAACACCAACACAGACTCCGTGCCTCGAATGACATCAATATCTACACCTACCTCAACAGGTCTAATTATTACATAGTACATTCTGTCAGTAAAATGCCTATAGACAACTGTACCAGTCAAAAGTTTAAATACGCATGGATAATACCTGTATGGACAGAACGTGAGTGAAAGCAAAACAACTCAGGTTCTCTCTCTGTTGGGAAAACATGGTGTCTCATTTTCTCAAGCTTGTTAACTGAACACCTTCTGCGGGGGGGGGGGGGGGGGGGGNGGGGGGGGGGGGGGGGGGGGGGGGGGGGGGGGGGGGGGGGGGGGGGGGGGGGGGGGGGGGGGGGGGGGGGGGGGGGGGGGGGGGGACTGACTGGTGTATGTAGACCTGATTGATACTCTGCACGGCTGGCAAGGTCATATCAAGAACTGGCACAGCACAGATACACAAACAGGAACACGCAAAAAAATGTTTATACAACTATTATTAACTAGTATTTAGCTCATATCTTTGGCCAAGGTGACACTGCTGGATTATTTTCCCTACAATCAATCATTCTCTCATTTACTCAGCAGAGTAATGCAAAAAACACACCAAACTAAAGCCAATTTACAGTGACCAGTTGCCCTGAAACATTTCTTTGAGTTGTGAGAGGAAACCCACATGATCCCTGCTGAATCACCATGTTGTACACTATTCACATTTCACAACTACTCACAGTTTACAGCCATGACACAAAATATTTTTATTAAAATTTCATTCTTTTGGCCCCCAGATGTACACAGCACTGGCAAAGAGAACCCGGTTAAGGGACTAGGCTGCAGTCAGATCACCAGAGACCGTTACAGGACAAATGTCTCCAGCAGAGATCTGTCAGGTGGCGACACTTCATTTGGACACTTTTACAGCACAGACCACAGTGTTTTAGGGAGATAATGCAGTTCAACTTATTGCCAGCAAAATCCAAGTATGAAACTGCAGACATGACACTAACATCAAAATCTGGGGGGGGGGGGTCCTGAAAACCTGTTCTGAACGTAGCAGGTCTGCAAAGCAGAAGGCTGATGAAGTACTAAAACATCTGCCCGTGAGAATGCCGTCCCGTTTACCTTGGTTCCCACAAGTTCAAAAGGAAAAAAATCCAGGACTGCAGCTGCACTTTGATATTTAAAAAGCATGCCTTTGACTGTGGTAAAGAGGATTACAAACACTGAAAAAAAAACAAAAAAAACAAAAATGAAACACCAAAAAAATACCGCATCTAGGTCAGACATTAAGTGTCTGTTAGCCAGTCAGGGAAAATGGAGGCGTTCTAATGTAACGTGTTTAAATTACCAGGGTGTCTACGTTTAAAATGCTTTATTAAAATAAAATTATGAATATCAGTTAAGTAAGTACAATTAAATGGTATGTGTAATTTTATTTTGGGACACATTTCCATATATACTGAAACAAGAGAAGGGTAAATATGACCCCCGCAATGCAATGGTGCCAGAAAAGCAAAGCAAACCATTATAGAGTAACATAACCAAGGTTCCAAATATGTTTAAAAAAAGAAAACAAAGGGGGGGAAAAAAACAGATGTCCATGTACTCATCCCTTATTAAAAGTTTCTTGTGCAGCACAGGGTTGCAATGAACTGGAGCCCATCCTGGATGGAAGATGAATCCACCACATGAAACAACATCTGAAGCAACTGAAGAAAAAGCAACTTCTATCAAAATAATTTGATATTTTATATGATGCAAGTCTGATCATTTTTAAGAACCCATAAGATTCGCCACCCACACAAGCCTGCCACTTTCTGCCATCTATAATTTTACTGACCAAGAAACACGCATCTTGAGTAAATCAATTTTGTTGCTGCTTTTTATGTAGTTTTTTTTTTTTAAGGGAATTCATGAAGCTAATCATAGTAGAACAGAAGACACGTAAAGCGAGTGATGTGCACAGATTCACCTGGCAATCATCTGGACATGTCTTAGACAGCTCTGGCATGTCTTCTTTAGTCCTTGTCTAGTACAGTTGGGGGGACCTCACTCTCACATGCGAGAAATAACAACAGGCTATCCAGTACTCAACCAGTACGGTTTGAGAGAGAGATTTATAAATCAGCTTTTGGCAGAATGAACTTGTGTGTCTGGGCACTGCTAAATATCCATCAATTAGTTAAGAAAAGTGCAGAAAACCAAAGGTTCATTAGCCTTGAAGGAAATGAATACTTTTGAGTCCAAGAAATATTAAAATGACACTTTTTTTCTGTAATCTAAAACGATTCAAATATTGCTAGAGTGAGTAACATTAAATGTCTGAAATTAAATATCTGTTGCAGTATATTACATTAGAGCCATACTACACTGAACGATGACCATCAAAAACTGACGAAATAGGAAGTCATACAAATTTTGTGTATTTGTGCTAGACACTATAAATAAAACTTTTGCTTATTAAATTTTAATAGTACCACATTTGCTTTTTGATATACTTGAGGAGATATACATTTTTTCTGCATAGTTGCTTAGACAGTGTTCATCTGTGTTTTGTCATGAAGGCTTGCCGGTCTAATAAAACCCAGTAGAAAAACATACCCATCTCTACCTTAGACAAAGCCAAGCTCTGGATCAGACATACCCCAGCATGTTCTGAGGCATAAACCCTATTTTCTCCAAAGCCTTTCTCATGAAACAGGTCTCTGGGAGATCACTGGGGGGAGGGGGAATCTATATTATTATACTTTGCCCTGCTACGATGAGACCAAGCATGACTGATCTCTCAGGAAGCAACGTGTTTCAACCACTTTGGTAAAAGACTGCTCCTCACTCCAATGAGATTTTATTTTGCAGAACAGAGTTGCCACTACAATCACTTTTCAATATGTGTATGTGTGTGTAGTCATAATGTTTAAAAAGTTATGGATTCCGTGTTTTTTAGTAGTACATACGTATTACCGCAGGATGATTAGTTCGCAAAGGGAGAAAAAATCATTCATATACTACAGTTAATTACAGGTATGTTATTTGTTATATTTTTATACACATAAACACTTAAGCAGTTATGGCACATCAAAATATACTGTAAATGTAAATGCAAATGGAGAAAAAGTATCATTAAAGCAGCAAATAACAGCAAGCACACAGAGCATCATTTTCATCTTTCTTGGGTTATGCATGTGTAAAAATAAGTGCAAATGTTTTAAGTTAAACTCAAGCAGTACTTTAAAACGCACACACTCACAAGCGCACACAGCAGGTAGGGAAAAGCCAGTATTTCAGTGTAAACAGTTCAGCTGTAAAGCCAGAGCAGTAACCTTCTTACATGCAACCAAAACAACAAACGTGTCGTCGTGTCGTGTATTTTTTCCATGTGTCCTACAGAACGTACAGCTTAGACAGTGCAGACAGCCTCACCGCGGTAAAAATTATTAATACATCTAGAGTTGGTAGCAAAAACATGCCGGCAAGAAGAACAATTTTTGTGAAAATAAAGCAGTCGACGCTTGACTTGTAGCAGACACAAAATTGACTTGACAAAAATCTGCCGCTTTTTGGTTTAGCAGTCTGCTGTCCTCAGCATCGGCACCTAATTCCTACCATAGTAACAGCTAGACAGCTTTTAACTTCTTCAAGATTAGATTCTCCTCACACCCATCACCAATTCAGACACAAAATACAACTTCTGCACTCAATTTTTCTACTTTCTGTTGAGCAAAAGGTGCTCATTATTGGAGACCTGCTAGTTAGGAATGTCAGAATTCCTAAGTCTTGTGCTCCCGCCATTTCAGTAAATTGCCTCCCCTCTGAACCAGGCTTTCCAACATCAAGGCTCAAATGAATTCAGTTTCTGCTTCTGTTATCCGTGGCAGTGTGAAAGGCCTCAGGTCTCTAATCTGTGACATCTGAGATTCATTCCAGTGTGCAAAAATAAGGAAACATAATTCTGTCTGGCCCTTAACCAGAGTTGCCTATACAGAGTATGCTAAACTCTATTAAAAATGCTGTTTAGAGCAGTGCCACAATGACTAATCAATGACATTAATAACACTGATTAAAAAATATATATATATTTGGCAACAAATTCTCTTATTGATTATTTGGCTCATTAGGTCACCTTGAATCACTTGAAAGAGCCCAGAGGAACATCAAAAATAACACTTGCACTTTTCATTTTTTGAACACTTCCAATTAAAGTTGGGAATAAAGTTACCCTCTTCTCCGATTAATTGACCAAATGAGAGAAGATTAACAGATTACAAAAATATTTGTTATTTACAACCCTAGATTATACCCTGTGTGTACACCTAAAAGCTTTGTTCTGAAGAGAATTTACACAACACGGTCGTAGTCAAAAATAGCTGGTGCGACTACATGGAGAACCACCACGGCCACAGCCTCAAAGGAATCTGTCACTGTAGTTCAGCAGTTTCCCCACCAGGTAGCTTACTCACCAAGAGCTCTTGAAGGGGGTACCACCTCTATATGGTACTGGACTATGGTGCATAGCTGCCCCATTTAAGAGAGTAATTAATATACTATAATTAAATATAGACCTAAATTCACTCCACTAGGGACCCTTTTACCAGTCTGGTTAATCGGAGTTATTCATAATGCATCCCAGAGTAATTTGTTATGTTTAACCTCACCTCAAGTTCATAGAGAAATTGTGGTTTATGATGTGATAATATGGATGGAGACATAGTCATATCTTATGGTATAATCGGTGTAATACTGAGACCTGTGAGCACTTCCCATTGGCACCGCATGACCCTGGAAACATCAGTTGCCGATCAAGCACGGGTTCAGGTGACCACAATAGGACTCAGAAACTGATTATAACTCATTCTGCCACAACTGTGTCCAGGAACCGAGGGCAGTCAGCTTGCCACTGAACACTGACAACGCCTACCCCCCTCCATTTTCCTCTCTGGTAACATTTTGCCTTCCCCTTGCCATTGTCTTTTGGCTTTTTTCTGCACATATTTTTATATCCATATCATTATTACTTAATGCTACTCGTTGTAAGTCATGTTACTTTTTGCAATAACATATTAAAGAGGGAAGGAAGCTAAACAAACTGAACAGGTAACTCACAAAAAAGCTTATTTAATTAAATGAATCAAAGCTGTGAAATAGACTCGTGCTCACCGCACATTGGAATAACACATATTGTTATTTCTAGTCTACAGTGAACCAACGTGTGTTCTAAAACAATAAGACATTCCACCTATATTAGCAACCAAGATCCTCCCAATTAACCTCTCTTCTATGTGTTAGCAGAAATTCACACATTTAAATGTAAACAATACTTCCATGTCCTTTTGTAGCACTTTTGTTGGATTTTATGGGAGAAAAAATGTGCAGAAAAAATTTTAACAATCATACATGGTAAAAAAGGTATTTGTAAGCATAATATGACAAAATAATTTAGTCCATGTGTGAGAAAATAACACTGCTAATGCATAAAATGATATTTCAACAATACTAATACTGTGCCAAGTGAGGAACCATTGTTAGTGTGGCGAAGGCAGCACAGCTCCCTCTAACTCCCCTGGAACAGCGTTCTAATCCATTAGTATCAATACCTTATTCACAACTTTCTGCTTATAATTCACTCTACTGTATGTTTATTTTAGTTACAATACTGAGTACATTTCATTAGCCACCTTACATGTTCATTACACATTATATTTGGTTATAAAAGTTTTACTGTATTAGAGTACAGCACTATGCAGCACCATAGTCAAAACATCACACTTTAGATTTTACAGAGTTTTGACATATCCAGACACCTCCTCCCCATATAGTTTAGATCATTCCAGATAACTAGGTTTCACTGGCTGCTCAGGCATCCCTCCCCCACCCTCATCATCACACCAACCATAACCAAGTCAGTGTATTCAGTCAATGGAAAATGGTCACAGACATGCAGGTTTTCACAGGTTAACTGAATTAATTACCAAAAATCAACAAATGTTTCAAGATTCAACTGCCAGCTCTGGCACACAGTGAAAAACATTCCTGTGGAGACGGTTTAAGATGTTGCTATGGTGAATATTCCCTGCAGACAATGGTTTAGTTACATAACCATTTTCAAAGTCTCATTCAGGCCTCTTCTGATTTTACTGAAATAAGAGAAATGACAAATTCAAGCACAACCTTATCTTTTCTCCCCAACCAGGGAAACAAAAAAAGTGAAATCTGATATAACACAGTCTAATAAATTTCGTGACAGATGGAAAGGTTTTAAATATAACTGCGCTCTCCCTACACTGACATACTTACACAGGGTTTGCAAAATGTGTTCAGTAGAGAATTTCCCTAAGCCTTTCTCTTTTAAGATATGTAAAATTTGTGGAGGAAAAAAACATTAGGAATGTTAATGTATTCATCTTAACATATAAAGAGACAATGAATATCCACTTTAGACCTTCAAAAGCAATTGCCCCTCTTATTGACTGACCCTCTAAACTGATCATTTAAATGCAGATCACATTTCTCTTCTGTGGAGTAATTTCACTAAGTGCCCAAGAAACTCCTCTGGAGGTATCACTGGGAAAGACAAGAATATGAACCCACACCCATGCGAAAAGCTGACGATAGCTACGTCAACATGGAAAATGAAACCTGATTTATATATAGGAGTTAGAAATCAAATGTTACCTGCTATACCAGCTGAAAATGTTCACAGGGATTCACCTCTGGAAATGTACAGGTTACATAAAAAAAACACTACTACAGCAAGAGGGTCAGACCCACATGATCAAGTAAAACACGTTGTAAAATCTTAGTTTTCACTTTCATTTCATACCTATGACCACCACAGGCTGTGCCACTGCACAAACCATCCCTTATTTAAATAAATAAATTACTGTCTAAAATTCAGCTGCTGCACACATATTGCATCACTGAAAATCTTCAGAACACACTCAACATATACACAGAAAATTGTGGAATATACATTGCAGGAATTGATATATTACAACTTGTAAAATTATGATTAAATACATACTGTTATTGCACCTTGCAATTCTCAAATTCAATCAGCATTTTTTCAGCCAGGAATCGGGAAAAAAACGGAGTGACAATCATGAAAACAACCCATTTTGCTCAAAATGTGAGAGTGACAACCACAGACAAAAAGCAAATGTACAGTTTTCCCACCACTTTCAAAAATACCGATAGAATTGTCTAAAACATGCTCAAATATTTCTTTAAAAATTTCAAATGTTACTGATATGTAGTATCTAACAAACCCTGATTTCAGCTTTTGGAATCTATTCCACAGCAGGCAATGACTTAAACAGCAATTTTTCAAACTGTGTACTTCATGGATGTTCTTTCAACTCAATATGCCAGCTTATTAAAACTCACTATTTCTCAAGGAGAGGCACATACTAAAATCTCATATCCGAGAATCAATACTGAAGAGGAGACCAAAGAGTGAGTCTTGAATGTTTCTTCTTAAAATTTTATCTACTGAAAACTGTTGTACCAAATGCACTTCAAGTGATGAGCTACAACCATGCAACTGGAAAAAAAATGCCATTGCTTGAAAATGGATATATATTTTCACTTTAGTCTTCTCCTCTTCTGCTCAAACAATCCACCTCCTCTCCTGTTCACAATTCTTTCCAGAACTGTTATTTTTTTCCTGCTTAACACCAGAATGATACCAAATATAGTCACACAACAGCCATTATCCAAGCGCTGTAATTTTACACCACAATGCAGTATGACTTCCCGCGCAGGATTGTTCCCCAATGTACCTGGCTGTGTGAATCACTGCATTTGCCCTCTGGTGAGTTTTTGTTACAGTTTTGTCACAGACCAGATGTTTTCTGGGCAACACAGCTCTTCAAAAGGTTTCCCACAGCACTACATGGGAATCTCTGCAGTCCATCTAAGTTGTCAAACTGGGTCACTAATGGGGTCTCTGCTCTGTGATGTTTATATGGAGCTAAAAAGTGCATCTTACAGGGGCCACGTACTACAGTAAAGCTATTTTTCAACCAAAAAGAAAGGTAAAACTGTATTAATGTGTACTATGCAGTGCTAATTCTGCCACACCGGGGGCAATTAAAGCATAATATCAGATATTTATTTATTTTAACATCAGCTCATCACTGTATTCCACAACTTTCCATTCTTATTCTGACAATTTAACACTAACTGTCACTTATTGTGTTTGTGTCTGTTTTTAAGACGCTGTATGCACATTATGATAGCACAGTGAATCAAATATAGTAGCAGAAAACACATTAGTCCCACTTATACGGAAAATATCCAGCAAATAAACAGAGATACGCGTCTATGACTGCACCTTTATTATTACAAAAATTGAGTGCCAAGGTTTTTTGCAATAAATTAGTACCATCCGTTTGGCCTGCAAAATAAAGTGGAATATTAAGGTGAACCAAAACTTTCTCTCCTTACCACCCCCCCGCCCCCTTATGATGCCTGAAGCAAAGAACTGACACATGAAATACCATCTTGCGTGTGAAAGCACAGTCAAGCACAGGAGGCTGTGGATGTGACGTTTTTTTTCCCAGTTAAAGAAAACGGAATTTTAATCATATTAATAAAATCATATTAAAAAAAACTGTGTCCTGTCCATGGCGCATTATGCCTACTGCCTTATGTTTGCAGAATACACACCCTGTATTGTATGAGTTTTTGAAGAAATAGTTTTTACTTTTATTTACTTTCTGATTCAACAGAATGTTACCCAATAATAAATCACAGGATTAAGCTTCATTATTAAGCTTTTATTCATAATCATTCATTTTCATTCATACCCGGTGGACTTAGTGAATAACTCCAAGTTACCGACATCTGGACCCAGTTTCATTTGTAACCTGAGATACAAATGTGCAGACCAGTGTTTTCCAAGGTTTTTCCATGGCAACACCCCAAAGACTTTCACAATTCTGCTCCACACCCCAAGATAACAAAGTTGTGTATTTATATGTTATAATGACCTACTGGAGCACTTGAGCGGCCGCACTATGGGACCATAAATTTCTACACAACATGTCTAAACCAACAGCCCCCACAGAGCACCAGGACACACCCATGCCCAGCACTCAGACTGAACACCTGAACACCAGAATCAATATTTCCCTGTAACTCCCCATAACCCTTACAGTCATTTACACAGGCTGCAAAGCATGATGGGAGGGCCACAGCTCCACCAGCCACTACAATACACAACTAGATTTTAGAAGGGGAGTAGAGGACAAAAACCCATGTTTACATTTACACATAAAATTTTCAATGAAACATTTTCTGCTTTTATGTTCATTATCACAGAAAAAAAAAAACTAGCTTCATGTAAATAAGTGGTTGCAAATTGCACCAAAAATAATAAGAGCTTCTTCAATCAAGTGAGGAAAGTTTTGTAGTGGAATGCACAAGGTGTCGACTTATTTCATCAGCATCACTTGGTGTTCCTTATAAATGTCCAGGTTTAGTAGAATAAGACAGCAAAGTTATTTACCTTTTGTAAGTGTTTCAGGTATCTCCAAAGAGAGTGAACACTCTCACCCGGGTGAATCTCTGATTTTAGTTTCCGTATCAGTAACTGCGGAATGTTTTCCATCACAAATACCGTCATTGATAATGCCATTGAGATTTCTCTTACTCACAACAAATTTATCCATAAGCATGTCTTTTTTTTAAATTTAAAGAATCAGTCCTTTAATAAAAACAGAAAACTATACACAGCAGAACAACTACTTCACAGTTTACAAAAAAAACAGCTGACTGTCATGTGAACTTAGTAAAGTGACGCTGTGGGCGTAAGGAACAAACTCACATTAATTCATGTTTAATGGAACTGGGGCATTTGTGTAGGTTCACTGAAGGGATCTAGAGGGCAAAGAGAACCCAGCAGGGTGCTGATGAATTCCGAGGTGTTTTGTTTCTGGTGCTGCTTCTGTGTTGTTGTAAAGAAAACTCGTTCATGCACGTACGCACTAATTGAAACGCAGTGTCTGGTATTCTTGCTTGCAATTCTACCCCAGAGGGTGCTGCAATAAAATTATTTAACAGATGTTATGTTTTGCTATAAATTTAAAGCAGTTTAAAGCAAACTCGTTATTTTATTATGGAAAGCGATATCTTCGTGATGCATGCAGTTTGGAAAGCTCTGATGCAGATACTCTTAGGTTGGCTCGTCTCAGAAAAAAAAAAACAGGACAATCTTGATAATTTCTCTGCATGAAAAACTGGTTAAGTAAATCCATCCAAAGCAACTGTGTGCTTCTGGTCCTGATGGCTTCTCCTATTAAATTCTATGAAGCATTGTCTTTTACATTTACCCATACTTCAAAAATAGTATAAAAATAATATAAGAAGAAAATGTCCAACATACAGTGTCTCCCAACATGGCAAATCTATAATCTGAACTCTACTTAAAAAGATTTTTAAAAAGCTAGCTGCTAAATTCTTGCCAAGTATCCTGCATTAAATTTAGAAGTTGTGATACTGCACATTAGTAAGGCCTTACTACTTTCTAAGCAGTATGTGCTGCGTATTCAATGTCCTCTGTTTATCCCACTCAGTTCTTCAGCCTGAGAAAATTATTCCCCTCAGACCAGGGAGTGAGGATCCTCGTAAACAGGTCTTGAAAAAAAGTCTGGATCTGCTCCAACATTATGCTCCTGGAAAAGAATTCTGCACTTCTCCCTACTGGTGTCACATCATACAAGATTTCGTCTGTTTCTCAATAGCTGCCACAGACATGCCGTCACCTAAGCGCCAGTTAATTTTTGCCTAGCCATTGTACCACCTGACATTCCAAAACAAGAAAATAAAAAAAAAAATTTAAACATAATAAAAACAATTAGCTGAAACAAGTTAACATATTGCATCAGATGGCTTTATATTTTTATGTTTTTCAAATCCCACAGAATCCATCCCTGCCATTTGAGTTATTTCTTTAAGATTTTAAGGCTACAAGCAGTCCCTAAAAACGAGTTTACTTCCATGTCATTTACCACTTGGCAGCAAGCTGGCTATAAAAAAAACTTCTCATTAAAAGTTTCATTTTAAAACGTTATTCATGTGGGAATACAAGGTGTTGTCATCTAGCTTCTAAATCTTAAACAACTGCAGGGACAAACAAATCAGTGAAAACCTAAATGATTCTCAGTTTTCTACTCTAAACCATAATTCAGTAGTTTTACAATTGTATCTGGAACAAATTAAGCAAACATAGGCGGTAGACCCATCAACTGCATTTATTAACTTGTTATTGTTCCAGATGACAAGGCCCAACACTCGCAAGTCTACCAACTTGTGCAACATGTAAAGTCTTGTTTTTGTAAAAGGTACAAGCTCCTGTATATATGACTGGAAACATTACAACATGTGTAATAGCTAAAAGAACATAGGAGGAGGATTACAAAGCTTAGGAAACATGAGATAACATTATATTAGCATGGCTCTTCTTCCTATTCTGGACTGTGCACTTTCCGCACTGGCTTAATCTCTCCAGCTCTAAACTAGTCAAATCTTCTTGCTAGCAGCTCATCAACTGGACATCAATATATCCCCATTTACTGAAAAAATATTAGTACTTTTAGCACATAATATAGCAGTGGTAGGAGGAACAGAAGCTCTTCCATAACACATTGCTGCTGCATGTTTGCAAACAATGGTGTCTTAACTGCTTTAGGGAGTTATGGGGCAATGGTATCCCTCACTGTGCTCGAGAGCTTTTGGCCTGGCATGTTGTTGTGCTCTGTGAGTGCCATAGAGTTCACGGTCCTAGAGCTTGTGTTCCCACAAGTCGGTCTCCTGAGCCCTCCTTCACTTTCGAAACGGGTCATCACAATTACAAATATACAGGATCAATTGACAGATATCCTGCAGCCTGATATGTAGCATAGAGCCCTACCATACCCATCTAACGCCCTACCTATCTACCCCCCTCCTCCCCTAATACACCACCTTGTAAGCTCTTCACCGGGCTCATCAGGTAGGCACCATCTTTCATCGGCGTTTCGCTGACTTAGGCCCACGACACCTCCGGATGGATGGCCCACCCCACAATATTGTATTTGACACAGTAAAGTATTTAATAATCAGTCCATTTCCTACACATCTAATGAATGAAAAATGTTTAGCAACTGGAACATCTACTGATAAAATGTTTTTTCCCCAAATTTTATCTAATTTAAGTTTTTGGACCCTACTCATTCTGTTATGGGGGGTAAACTGAACACATTTACCATGGTTTCCCTCATTTGCTTTACAGGCATGATGGTATGACAGTTTTCAATTTACAACTTCTTGTTTCAGTTAGCATTTGCCTCCACCCATAAAGCTAAGCTTACTGTCACTTGTCCAATAATAGGATTTCTGGGGTTCTAGAGGAAACTCCTTTTACTTTTACATGTGTCTATGAGCAAGAGTTCAAAGAAACTCACAAAAAAAAAACCAAACAATCACACATCAACAAGAATCAGTAGTGAAAAAAATCAGTTAACACTTGCCCCAAACGTCTATACGTTATAAGAAGCTAAACCTGTCTGAAATTACTAAGTACACAGTCACGCCAAAAAAGTGTCTGAAGTAGGCTGTCTTTCATATTCTCTTCTGGTTCTGTTATATGAATGCATATTTCTCTTTTTAAACAATATAGACAGATCAACACAAAAGTATTTATTTGGGAAAAAGAACCAATTAATGTAACACAAAGTTTAGCTGATGTGGTTAAAAAGCTGGCGACAGCTATCGAATCAATAGCAGTCAAATTACTAGGTTTGACACCAACAGACTTTTTACTATCGAAGAGTTCATCACTGAAAAGTATAATTTTGAATGATCAAATAATTTTATTAGTTTTGACTTATAGGAACTAATAAGCTGCATATGCATCAACAATAAATACACATTTGAACAAAAAAAACCACAACATCTGTATAACCACAGACATAATGTACAGCCATCTTCTTAATTTACACATCTAATGGGTTCCGCGCTGTGTAAAACTATGCAATTCTAGACAGCCATTGCCATTATTTATGTGAAAAATAATTATGCTTACCAAGCCATCCAAAAACCCCAAAACCAACTTTCCCAAATATCACTAAAACACTTTGTAGCACACACTGCACAGCACAACACAGCAAACTGGTTATCATCGCACAGCACACACACAAATGTGGGGATCGTGGCACATACACACACACTGCTAAGAAGGTTTGCATAGGCTTTGTACATCAGAATAAATAAAGCCTGTTTACAAACCGGTTTTGAGAAAATGTATAATCATCAAGGTATACATGTATAGCAACAAAAACCTTAAAAAGAGATATTTTCCCCCCATAGCATCCAGCCCTAAATTTTATTAAAAATCTTTTCATGGGGATCACATAGTTATTCTTTATTTCAGCTTTGTAACTGTACTCTAGAAGTCTGTGAAAACCCGTAGGAGATGCTTGAAATGCTGAAAAGAGGGAAAGATATGAGTTATTCACCTAATCCTTGTGTTTATTTAATTACAATAACAGCAATGTGTGCGTGTCTACAAGTTCCTCCACCCAACTTGTTCCAGCTCCAGTAAGCATTGTTCTGACCCGGGTAAATAAACACATGCACACACGCTATGGATAATTTACAGTGACTTTTTCACCTGCAGCATGTGTCTTTGCACTGTGGAAGGAAACCAGAACATCCAGAGGAAACCTATGCTGACATAAGGAGAGCATACAAAATTCCAGCAGACCGAGCTGGATATGAACCCACATCTGAACAAGGCAGGTGCTGCAAGGCAACGGGACTATCCGTTGCACCACCAAACTTCCCAAGTACTGTGAAAGGTTAAATTTCTTTTGAAGTCAAAACTGATATGTAGCAAATGAATCCTGAAAGGTTACTGCAGAAATTACACACTATTGAATGTATTATTCACTACTAAAAGGTTACAGAAAAGGAAAAAAAATGTTGCGTAAACTAAGGTCAAGTTCAGTGCCCTAGTAAATACTAGAGAGACATCCAAGAACTCTGAAAGGTTCATTGGTGATTAATGGAGAACGTAGCTGACGTTCAACCCAAGGGGATCGTCTCCAAACAGGCGAAAGGCATACTTAAAAACGACAAGGGGATAGGTCGGTACAAGAATTTATTTATGAAAGAAGCAGAGTATATTTTACACTGTAGTAAACAAGCAAAATAGTAGTATGCAAAAAATGAAGATGACAAACAAATTGCAGCTGCTGCCTTTAAACTATTATCATTTACACTAAAAGTCTGGTAAAAATGAGAAAATTAACTATGAATAATTGTATTTAAAGCAAGCATAATTTAAAGCAGAAGTGGGCAATCATTTTTGTTCTTGCCCATTTCTCTGGTTGACTTAAAAAAATTTATTCACTAAACGCACCATCAGGCCTCTCCAGCTGATACAGAATGTCACAGTGAGAGTTGTGTTTCATTCTGTCCATTGGCTCCCTGTAGCTGCCCATGTCAAATTCAATACTCTGGTTACAGCGTGAAGGTCCACCACCAGATCTGCATTCAGACACCTGCAAGGCCTTGTCACTCACTACACCCAGCCGAGCCAGACTGCTACGTTCCTCTACCTCTGACCACTTGATCCAGATCCAAAGCACGAAGGTCCTGAACGTGCCAATATGGACTTTTTTCATTCCAAATGAAATTCTTACAACTAATTACACAAAAACTGATGGCAATAAAACATAACATTACATAACATAAAAGATGGCAATGCAATAAAAGCTACCTCAACATCAAGCTCAGTACTAACACACTTGTAGCTCTACTTACCGCAATTCTGTTTGTAACCATAACTGTTCTGCTAGTCCAACCACCACGTCACAATAAAAGTTTTGTATTCACAGGTTATGTTCGGTTTACAAAAAAAATAAAAAATAAAACAAATTTTAAATTTGCTGGGAACCTTTAAGTATACTGTTTTCATCAACAGCTCAAATGCAAGGTATCAGTGTTTTTCTATCGAGGAAACGCTATAGATGCGATAGCAATCCATCACAGAACTTTTATCTTTCACTGTAAAATTTTATTTTAAAACTGTACTTTAAAATTACTGAAAATAAAAACATTATCGAACCAGCGTTCCATTTAGCACGTTGTCTTCTGCGTTATATATGCAAGGCACCACTTGTGTTTCTCTGCACATCAGGCAGCAGATGTGTAATGGAGGACAGTGTAGAGAAAACACAAATAAAGAGTGTTTACCCTTAAATACCAACCACGTCTCATTTTACAGCTGAGAACATCAAAGCTGACTAGGATAACTTTCAGTTTGTAGGCAAAACACCGTAATAACAGACAAGAACATCTATGCATCTGCTGGGTAGTTTCTGTACAATTATTAGCCGTAAACATAACAAATAAAAAACACACTGAATAAAATCAGTCCTGCACAGTTCCATCATGTTGCCCTCCTAAAAAAAAACAGCACCACCAAGTGTTACACATTCTTTTTTTTGTTTTTGCTGCCAACTAGTAAATGGAAATTGTATTTACTTTCTAAAACAGAAATGTGATACAAATGTGCCAGTCAAGAATATGAAATTAAAAATTAATGAATAAAAGAAAAAATAGTTTCCAATTTAACTCAGATGTTTCTACCACCAAATACCAAGACCTTGCAAGTATCTGCAACACTGATACACTGCGCCACAAATTAGTTTTGACAGCCACAACTCTGCCTTAGTATCAGTTAAGTACTTAAGAAGGAAATGGTTTATTAACTTAATAAAAACCTGTCGCACACATCAAAAATGTGCATATTGAGATAAACTGTATACATTTACAGTTTCACACAAATACTTGTTTACATTACTAAACATGAAAAATTTTATTTCTCAGTGATATCCTTATGACATAAATTGTGATAAAGTTAAAGCAACAAATGATGAGTAGATGACATACTTGGGACACGTCAGAGAACTGATTTCTCTCAAAAAGACTAATAGTAAAAAGCTTAAAGGAAAAAGACAACGATGATGACCAGCAGAATGAATGGACTCATCCACAACTGCGTAAACACCACTTTGAAACCAGGGAGCACAAGTAGAAGACAGAACATTCTTGGAGCACCTTAAATATGTGGTCGCCGAAAGGCAACATCAACTAGACATCACTTTACAACAGCTATAATGCAATTCAAGCTGGAAATTCGAAGGTAGGCTGGAATGTTAGGCTTATAAGATATGATGCAGCTTGCGTCACATGCTGGTTTGTGTTTCTGCTAAACTCTTAGGTATTCAACCTTTTTGATGGAATCCTGAACACAATCATTTAGTTTGAGCAGATTTATCAAATATTCAGCATTTAGAGAAGATGTTAATATTTATTTTTGTTTTTCTTAAACATTTTTAACATTTCTTAAAAATGTTTTTTCCTTCAAATTTTTAAAAAAATTACTTTCTCCTTTAAACATTATGATAGTTATCCAGCAGGCATCCAAAGCATCTAGCCTACACATAACTGGTAGCCTACAGCATTGGTTCACAGTTGTAGTCCACAAACGCCTGTGGGACACTTAAATGGCAGTCATTTTCCCAACTACAGTTCAGACGCAGGACAAACAACTTAATATTAATGCCCCTTTTACAGATCCATCAGTTGTTTTATACTAAGTTTCAGGCTGTAGGGCAACTTGGCTTCCCATTAGGCCATGGAGCACAGCATACAATTCAGTTCATTATTTGGTTTCTATTATTCCATCATTGTGCCCTTTTTGACGTACAGTGACATCAGCTGGCTGTGTGGCTAGAAAGCAGTTATGCTTGTCATTTGCAACCTCCATGCATATTATTCACTTATACAGACTGTCCTCGACCTATGACTGGGTTAGGGCCTGAAGTGCGTAGTCCTCTTTGCTGCAGCTTCGTTTCAAACAATTGTTGACGTCTTTGACCCATTTCACTTTATTTCTGGCCACGATACAGTTTATTGTCCATAAGATTATTACATAATTTAATACTGTACAGCAACACATGCAACAGTGAGGTGAATTAAGCGCAAGCGACATTATCTCTTGTGACTGTTCCGTCGACAACCCTGCTGAGCTTGTTGATGGCATGTCGTCGGGTCAGTGGTGCGACCGGTGCAGAGGCAGTGCTATGCCAAATACAGTACCAGTCGTAGGAAGATATTTACTGCTAATGAGAACAACTAACTCCATGTGAAATGCAAGAAAATGGTTGCTGGCTGTGCACAAGTGTTGTCATTATGCATAGTGCAGTCTCATACGGTGTTCAACTTATGCAATTGTTAACTGTCGCATGTGCATACAGTGTGGGTACAACTGTGTAATGTTTTTATGCATTTTCAAAACATTTTCATATCATTTTTCATCTACAGTATAAGCTACAACTGCTCATTCATGTCGCAGTGTATGCCTTCATAAAGCCATCGGGACACGCTATTGCTATATTACAACGTCATGCATGTGCTATACAGGTATTGCAAGACGTTCGTGTACATGTTTTAAATCATTATAAGATGCATACCCTCTTACCAGAATACCTGGAAATCATTAATAATTAAGTTTAAGAATTTTTTCTCCATTTCTTTATTATTACTGACCATTGAATATGGAGTACGTGGTAAGTCAAGGACAGTCTGTACATCTTCATGGTTCATAAAAGGCAATTTTCCACAAGGAACAAAGTCGACACGCAACGTGGATGTCAAAACGGAATCCCACTGTATGTCAAGCACCACTCAATCCAACTGCTCCTTGATTATCTACAAGTAAAATTCTGCAAAAATACTGGATAGAGCTATAATGAATTTTCTGTAAACCTAACATTATCCTTAAAGCTTAAAACTAAGAATAATTTTATACAACTGAAAATAAAAAACCCTTTGTCCACAAACTCCTATTCAATGCTGAGTGTTGATCGATTCAACCCACGGACATGTTCGTTCAACGTTCCTCATCTTTTTAATGATCACCGACACACGGAAACACCAGACAGAACCTGTGCACAATGTCAGCAAGTCAAATTAATCCTGTTCCAAACAACTATTTTGTCTGAGTAAATTCTGCAGCGAGCTAATACTAAAACCAGTTCACTTCATAGAGCAATTTTAGACTACAGACTGGTGAACAAAATACAAGTAAAAATAAAGTTTGAAAATATTTGCACGTTTGAAAATTCGCTGCTCGGACATTCAGCATACTGCAAGTGCAATGCTATGTAAAATAGCTGCAGCATAAATCATTTCTTTCCAGTGTAATACAGCCCTAGCATACAGATATCTGGAGCACACATTTGTTGGTGAAGGACTTCCCAAGGTAGTACAAATTGGCAAAAGTGGAAGCAGGTTTCCTCTCCACCTATTCTTAGCACGTGTTCTCCACCAAAGGATTTACAAACTGTTCCCTACACAATGAGTGGGAAGAACAGTGAGATAAATAATTCAGAATTAGCACCTCATTCCAACAAAAGACCGCCGACAAAGAT
Organism: Arapaima gigas; assembly: GCA_900497675.1. Lineage (NCBI taxonomy): Eukaryota > Metazoa > Chordata > Actinopteri > Osteoglossiformes > Osteoglossidae > Arapaima > Arapaima gigas. The sequence goes on along the minus strand of UFQX01000122.1, from coordinate 227,831 downwards.
AGACTTCTGCCAGAAAATAAATGGCTAACAAAAACATTTTTTTCACCTGAAATGGCTAATTCACTTACTGACCTACATAAAAGTCTGTAAACCTATAACAGGTGACAGACTTTATGACTTTCTGTTAAACAGTAACATGATCACGCCAAGAAACCCTTCAACTGCCCTGATCTTTACCCCAACCAAATATTAAGAAGCACTTCTTTAAAAATACAACGTTTAACAAAATCTCTTTAAATGTCCTTCCAGAACTATAAGTATAATATAAAAATACTGGCAATAACACTTTAAAAAAAGATCAAGAGCTGGAACTCTTGTCCCATATCAGCGAGTTCAAAACGTGTGGGTTGAGTTGTGGGGAAAAAAAATAAAATGTCCCACAGCGCAGCACTGATACAGATTTTTTCCCCAAAGTGTAGCCAAAGGAGGGGGAAAAAAAACCCCCTAAAACGGGCAATTTAAATTAAATTAAGCAGCGTGGGACTCTATTAAGGTGAAAATTTAAGATGGATGTGATTGTACACAGAAACTTGGAAAAGAAGTTTTTTTTAAAATTTTGCACATAGTGCAATTTTGTACAGAACAGGCAAGTTTTTCCTTCCTCAGTGCCTACTAATACCACCAGAAAAAATAAAATAAAAGAGCCCACATTCCAGTGGGGATGTCTTGGCTTTGACTGTAACCTCCCCCTCCCCCACAGCACCAGCACAATTTCTCCACGACCACTAAGTCCAACAGGACATAGATCCCCTACACATAGCTGACTACTATCGAGAAAATTATACATTTCTATTGTTATCATTATGAATTTTTTTTTGGGGGGGGGTGACAAGTTTCAGCACGTTTCCCACATTTCTCAAGCACAGGCTCACATGCACTCATCTCGTTCAAATACAGCTACCTGTATTTACACTGCGGGGGGCTCGACTCTCTCTCTCTCTCTCACACACACACACACACACACACACACACACACACACACACAGAGCCCATCCCCCACCCGACTCCATGTCACACTCCAAACACACGTTACTTCCAACAGCTTCAGCTTTTGCCTCGTAAACACGCATTAAAAAAAAACACCGCCTTTTTTGTCGTGTTATTACCGCAATTATTCGCGTTACTTAATTCACTCGCATTAATGGCGGAATGACCTTACGTTATGGCGCGCGGAATCTCCTCCCCGGGCAGTTTCTTCTGGGCGAGTCGCCTAGAAAGCGCGCTCGGCGGTGAACTCCCGCAGAAAACGCATGGTGCTCACATGCCCGCGGCCAGGGAAGGCGGTGCGGCGCGGCGGCCGACCAGCATTGCGAGCGAACAGCCCGGCGTTCGAACGGCCCAACAGCGGCCAACGGCTTCAGACTCTCCAGCGCCTGGCGGGTGACCGTCCGCGCGAAAATGGCGCGCGCCGAACCAAGCGCGCGGGAGAGCGACGAGTACGAGCCGCGGAGGGGGGGCGGTGTGCACCGCCTTAGCTCGGTGCAAGACAATAAAACAAAACTATAAATGTTAATAAATAATAATTAATAAACTCGTTTTGTCAACGCACGATTTACACGTCAGGCGCGATTTGTGCCGAGTCACGTGGTTTTTCGTGCGTTCCTGTTTGGAAAATTAGGTTGGTGTCCCAGCATGCTTTGCGAGCTCACGTTACCTACCGTAACGTCACAGTTGCGGCTTTACTTCACAATTGACTTAGTTGAAAGTGCTGAGTGTTTCCAAGCAACGCATTCGCGCGTTGCGTGTTATTTTAGATCAGTTTAATTCGGGTACGGAGTCTTCGGCGAGAACTACCCTTCAGTTGCCCAGGCAAACTAAATGAGAAGCTTTTTTTCAGTTTTTTTTTTCTTTTAATGTTTGCTTTATTAAAACAGAGTCGCACATCCAAGAAGTTTGATACCCGCATCATTAATATTATTAACCTGCAGAATTAACATTAGGCAGAAATACCTTCCCATTACGAGCAACTTTTATTAAAGTCTGTGAAAGAAATTCCCTGCTGTTAAGTCAGTAAAGATTCTGCTCTTCGGCAGCCCAAACATAAGCGGCCTTAAAAAAACACATAAAAACCACAAATTGCCGTCATTCACAGCGGGCTCCTCTTAAGTCTATATATCAAATTCTCTCTTTCCCTGGTTAAGGAACCCAGGCTGAAATGCACTGTTTATGTTTTATTTTATTTAAAAGGAACCTTTAAGTATGTGACGAAGTCTATGTTGAGCAAACATTTATGGATGGACGTTTTGTCCAGTGTTGATTTTTTTCCCCCAGTTATGAGGCCGATTTATTTCTTTTATTGGTTTTGTTGAAAATAACTATGCATTTTTTCTTGTTTTTACCTAACATAGTTTAAAAATGTTTTTTTTTTTTCAGTTTAATTTTCTTCCTGTTATCTTTATTAAGTCACCTTTCTTATTGTTGGACTGACTGCTGTCAGTCAGACAGAATAAACAGAAAACTACATTTGGTATTTTAACAGAATATATTTTTCAACAATAATCGTCACTTAAAATGTTCAAAAACATTTCAAAGAAATTCCTTTGTAATGGCTGAAGACTGGTCATAAACAGAATGAACTACGAAAACAGAATTAGACCTACAATTTCAGCTTTTAATGGCACTTCAACAAGCCATCTGTCTGTATTGGGCCCAAAAAACAAACAAAAAAAATGCTGGATTTCGTCCCAGTTAAGACTGCAATGTTATGTTTATTTAAGCATAACGGAGAAGTGGTAGCCTAAATATGTTTACATAATTCTTGAAAATAGAAAAAAAATCAAAATTTCATTTGTGTATTTTGGAAAAATTCAATTTAGCCTATGTATTATGTAATGTTGTTGGCCAGAATCCGGTTCCTTCAAATGTGTCTCAAATCCCCAACACTGCCAGACCTGCCAGGAATCACAGAAAACAAGAGATAATGTGAGTTATTCTTCTGCTGCTGATCTGCCAGTGTAAATTCATCAGTTAGAAAAATACCTGCCCAAGTTTGCTGAGAACTTCAGCTGGAAAATTCACTCCTCTATACATTTCAGGCCAACTTTGAATTATGAATCGGGTAGCAGGTGCTACAGTGGTTAGAGCCATTGCTGTAAAACCCTTGCAGCAGGTACTTAGCCTTAACATTTCTCCAGTAGAACTGACCCAGTTGTATAAATGAGAAAATTGTTATAAGTAGTTTTCCACTGTAAGTCACTGTAGACAAAGCAGTAAATGTAAATGAATATGAGTTGTAGCACCTTCCAAATATAACTGGCAGTTCCACCAGTGGGTGATGGCAGCTTTGCAGGGTGCCAGATGCCAGCAGTCAGAGATGCACCACTCCTCCAGTTGCTGCCATCTATAAATTCTGTATGACCAGAGGTGTGTGGAGAATGCAGCCACTGCCTTCAGGTTGTATTTGTTTTCAGTTTATTAAAAAAATTAATTGAAATATAAATCTAGCCTTAATGCGGGGTAAATAAATTTATCAGCTGAGGTAGCAGAGCTCATTCAGACCTCAGAATTACTTTAGCTGAAAATCATTTAAAAAGCCTCCTTAATCCTTTGAGAAGGATATAGTCTCCAGAATATGAGAGCAACTTAGATACGATTTTTTTACATAACAGATCTAATGTATAGCAAGCATTATTTTTACAGATTTTTTTTAAATACATGGTTATTACTGAGGTGTAAAAAACCCTCCAAATGAATTACTTAGCCTTAAAAAAGATGGAGTAGCATAGGCTGCTGTTTTTTACACTGTACATTAAAGGTCACAGTGTCAAATGCAACAAATTAATCACATCATTTTTGGCATGGCATAAAAGGAAGTTTAAATCATGCGATATTATTCCTTTCCATTTTAAAAGCTAATATAGGAAGTCAGCATGCTATGTAATGTCTATATATATATATATATCCATAATACATATCCATAATACACACATAAATCTGTATGTAATCTATTAATGATTATATATTTAATCTATTTACAGTAGTCAAAGGGATATTGCTGATTGCGCTTAAAAATATATCATTAGAATTAACAAAATGTATACCTTCTATAATTCATATTGTATACATAATTACATGGAGGTGTCCAATCCAGCCGTTCCCTAAAAACACCTTCAGTTTATGTTTTAACTATGTCGCCTTATTTGTTTAGGATGTTTTATTATCTGTATGCAGTTGCTATGCTTATGCCGATAATTTTAAATCTCTGTGTACTTAAGATGATTCATACAGGTTATTCTTCTCCGCTTATTTTGTTTTCATATATCAGAATGCCGTTGTGATTTTGAAATGGTTACGCTGCAGTTGTGAATGAGCAGTGGCGTCCAGGATGCACCAAATGAAGGAAAAGATATGAACACAGAGCCTAAGGGACAGCAGGGAACGGATGGGCTAAAGAATCAAGCAAAAGAACCTCTAATAGGGTAATATACACCCTTGTGTTGTATAGAAATTAGAAAGTTGTTGCTGGGCAGATGACCTTGATTTATGAGGCCTGCTGCAATGTGCGGGTGGTTACGATAAGTGACATCCGTGCGATAGCAGGAAGAAGAAGAGATAATATCCTTTACAGCCTTCTTTCTGCTTGCTTTCCCATCTGAGACAAGACCGTGCCTTTGGAAAGGACCAAGCGGCATTTTCTGCAAGGCCTGTTATGTAAGATGTGAAATTTTGAAACAAAAACTCTCTGGCAGCACATTTTCCACATTCTGCTATGCTCAACTGGCGGTATCAGCCAGCCCTTTATTTGCATTGCACTGGAAATGTCATTCTACTATTTAAAAAAAAAAAAAAAAAAAAAAAAAAAAAAATGTGGATTCTGTTTGTTCCTATCAGCAAAATGGTAGCAAACGGTTGTGCTGGAGCACAGTGAAACTGCAGCTCTTTAAAAAGATTATGTCTGCTATCAGCAGTAACCATAGGATCCCACCCATCCCCCACGCCAGCTTGTGAACTCATTTTCGCCTGGCGGTCCACAGGCTGCAATAGATTAATTCCACCCTCCCCCCCCATCCTTTGCTCAGTCATTCAGACTTGGAAAGTCAATAACAAGCTGACATCATCATTGGGCTGTATATTACACTGCCACTTTCATGATACCAACAATCTTATAAGAAAGGGCCAGTTTTGTTTGGGAAAATCAGACGTGGTGTGATGGTACTGGAAGGGCGTCTTAGAACTGTAAGCAAAGAGCAGCTGGAAGGAGCAGCGGCCCTGTCATGTTTTTGGTCTGGTGAACGTGGAATACTGTTATGTAAGGTTCATAGAATGAAAATATTACTTTGAGATGTTTTTGAGGCTTCCGATGCGGCACAAAAGAATATCGAGACAGTGATGACATCAAAGAGGAAACTGATGTTCTTTTGAGCAGACATAATAACTGATAAAAGAACGAAAAAATGGCAATTTACTGTGGGGTATCTCGGCTAATGCAGGTAGTTCTCACCTTACGACATATGCAACTTACAACAACGTGTGCTTGTGAAGACCAAACTGTTAACCTTATTCTATTATTTTAGAGTCTCAACTTTTCGCCATGCCTAACAACTGTCAATCCATCTGCTGAACGTTCACGTCTAAGCCAGTGCTTGGATGTCGAGCTATGAATGTGCTTTGTTTAATAAAAGGTTGTTTTGTTTACCAAACTTTTTGTTTTGGAATTCCATTTGTAACGTGGCGTTACGTGGAGCTGCCTGGGTCAAAAAGGTGTCACAGTGGTAAGATGAAAAGTAATAAAACAGTATATAGTCACTAAACTGTTTTACCATTGAAGTGGTTGTATTTAGTACATAAGTATTGTTAGTGCAGTCGGACAGGTGAGCACCACAGACAGTGACACAGTAGCTGTAGTCAAGTGGAAAGGAAAAAACAAAACAAACCTATATCGCCAGGCTTCACTACCCTGACATCACTAGTGTATTCAGTGCTGGGTGTCATGTATAGTATCTTCTCAACTTTTACGTTTTCGTTTCCTCACATACAACAGCTATTTGCTCCTGCAGATGGCTCTAACACCAACGTGTGCACCGACCATAGTGATGTGCGCACAACAATAACACATTATATATCGCAGTTTTGCTGCATTTAACCTTGTTGAAGTTAGTACGTTTGCGTGAGTGTCAGAGAATGTGTGTGTGAGAGTGTTTGTATATCGTACAGCGACTGTGCTCTTGTGTGAGGTTGTGCATCAGCATGTGTGTACATACGTGGGGTGCGTATGATGTGTGCGGACTGACATACGGACAGTAATAACACGTTATATATGCATATGCTACCAAACTTCATTATCTTCCAGTTTGTATGTATTTGAGTGAGAAAGTATATCAGTATGTGTCTGAAGAGCATGTGAGGTGGATGTGCTCATATGTGTTTGAGAAAGTGTGTGTGTGTGTGTGTGTGTGTGTGTGTGTGGCAATAATTGGTAAAATTTGATGAAAATTTAAAATCCCTGTTTTACAACCTAACATTCAGGCATGTTCATTATTTATACACTCTTACGGTTCACAGAATAGACTGTATGAGATTTGTGAGTCGTAATAAAGTCAACTTACAATGTGATTTTGGAAACGGAAGCCTTCTGTAAGGAGACGACATGCGTAAGAAATAAATATCGGATAGTTTACTAAACCATTTTCCTGTCTAAAAAGTGTTCCTTTACGACGGGAAGGTTTTGAAAAGAATTGTTGTTTGCATGAATAATGAAAGCTGAGTGGTCTTTATATGGGAATCCTTTTGGCGTATTTGGCTAGCTCCCACGCAGCTCATTATTAATGTTAAAGAAAAATACATTAAAGCACATTGCTGAGCGATAAATATGATATATAAATAATTAAAGACATGCATCTGAATTATTTTTCAATGTTTATTATGACGTACCACCGAAGGCAGTCTAATAGTGTGGGGGGTGGGGAGGATAACTGTCCCCATTAAGTGTCTTTCCATGTATTTTTAAACAAAGAATCCCAACTCTGTATCCATACCTGCTTTTTGTCTGCTCAGTCACCTTCTAATGCTGTAAAACTTTAATGCAATAAATATTTATAAGAAGCTGAAACAATTTACAGTAGTTCAAGGTTACAGACGCTGTTCCACTGGAAATATCCTACCTTAAGATACAGATAAGGGTTCTTTATGCTTGGAAAAACAGAAGGAGCAGTAATCGGTAAATTGTACTCATTACATTTTTTTTCCCCCAAAACCAATGCGAGTTTAAAGACCAAGACAGAGATGGAAAACTTAACTCATATCCTGCAGAGTTCAGCCGCTGCAGCTAGTTTAAGCACTGTTTCATGAAATATAAAATGGGTAAATGTTAGTAGTAATATTAATAAAAAGTATTCATGAGCTATGTTTTAGATAGCTCAGAAAATGGATTGTTGAAATATGTGAGAATGTTAATGTGGACTTTGAAAGAAATTAAATTTGATATAGGAGCACTAACAACCTCCCCTAAAAATCCTTCGGGGTCACTTTTGCAAACTTTTTATAGAATTAATGACCAACAAAGGAAGGCCTTGGAATAGGACGACACCTCTTTCTCCTTTCTCCTGCAAAATTAGTGGAAGGGTCTTGGTGGTCAAGAAATGTTTCAATTTGTCATGAGAAGATGAGAAGAATTGCCTGTGTGTGTTGGGGGTGGAGAATTCTTCTACTTCCCGCCCTTCCCATCTGCACTCAGCAGGGCAGGAGGTCAGCTCCCCTGCTGGTCCGGCTGGGGGGGATAGAGGATGGAGATTGAAAGGCAGCAGGCGGTTGGCCACCTGCCCATCAGCCAAGGCAGCAATGCTGTGTCTGGAAGTGGAACACAAAAACGGAACATAAACAACACTGGGAGAGACACACGCTTGCATGGTAGTGTGCAGTCAAAAACATTCTCTCTCACACACACACACAGAAAAGAGGCAACATAGAGAAAGGAGGGGCACGGAATTCTAATCATACCTAATTCATTCACAACAAAATTTAATTACTTTTTCAGCATTTAGTCAAATTGCAACAGTACAGATCTGAGATACTGTCTGTTTGCTATAATGTTGTGCTTTTTACTGCAAATGTACAGAGCTTCATAGCTTCTCAGTATTGTTTATCTATCTCTTTCTGAGTCATTTATTTTGTTTATACTCGTAGGTTATCATCCCAGGACAAGCAGTTAGAGACGGTTATCATCCCGTCCTGATGTGAACACAGCAGCCTATAGCAACAGTGTAATAAGTGAAATTTAAAAACAAACGAGTTAAAGTGCAAATTTGGGAAAATTTTGTCTTTGTGTGATATTTCTGTGTGATTGAGCTCTGCATTTTTATTCTTGTACATTGCTGCCATACTGCTGAGTTGGCTGAGTGAAATCATTGCAATTTCATGGCCCGGTGACTTTGACAAGCTGTGGTTTGCAATCTTCGGTTTGGTAGTTAGAGAAGCACTTATGTACGCAGATTAGTCTGTTCAAGTCACACTCATAAAATAAACACAGAAAAACTGAAATAAACTCATATCTTTCAGTAGCAAGCGTACCGTGTGGAAGCATGGGCTCGTATGAAAAGTATCTGGCAGCATCATGAAATCTATATAAATACACATTTGTACACATATATAACTATATACACCTATTCAGCAGCGTATGAGCTCCTGGTTTCCCGATAAAACGAGTGGTTTATTTTAATACCCGCTGGTATTAACAAATTCTAACTGTGCGAAGCCAAGGCACGTGAGAGGAATATTCAAAATTTGCCCAGGCACAAGTGCGGAGCCAGGTTCCAGTACTGCACCCAGCACCCTCAGCCGTTGCCTCCTGTGGACCGGGTTCAAATGCAGTTTCACCAGTTTGTGATTTCAGTCACTCCTGCTAAACCGGCAAAAACCCCAGAAACAGTTCATTCCAGAGTAGGTATGTTTTATTTTTTTTTCCTATTTTTACACAAACCTGACTGCTAAACGTTTGTGGTTTTTACTGCTAACAAATATGGCCAAAAGTATTGGTACCCTTCCGCTTTTTTTAAAAAACCTCACAATGTTCTCTGAAATAATTTAAAACTGACAGAAGCATTTGGTACTCACAATACTTTATTTTACACTTAAAGGAAAATAAACTGGCTTTGATTTACAACTCAACACATTATTTTCAATAATAAAACTTAAAATGGAACAGATGAAAATATTGGGAGCCTTAACCTAATACTTAGTAGCACAGCCTTTGGAAACAATAACTGCGGTCAAGTGCTTTCTGTAGCTCTGAATGAGATTTACATCCCTAGTAGCCTGGCCCACTGCACCACTTTTCTCGGGTTTGATGGGTTCGGGTCTCCCAGCTGCGAGTTTCAGCTCTTTCTACAGATGTTCTACGGGATTCAGAACTGCACTCATAGCAGGGAACTTCAAAATGGCCCAGTGTTTTCTTCTCATCCATTCTGGGTGCTTTCTGAGGTGTATTTTGTGCCATTATCCTGCCTGAAAACCCATGACCTGCAACTGAGACACAGCTTTCTGATAGAGGGCTGTATGGTTCACTCCATATCCATGCCTCGATAATCTTTCAATTTCATCGCACGCAGCACAGACTCAAGGCCCCCAGAAGCAGCAAAGCAACCCCATACACAAAGTGACACAGAACAGCAGAGTGAGGACTTTTCTCCATTTAAACTGGCTGGAGGATTGATTATACCATTGAAGACACCTGTGGTACTAATTTAAGGAGAATAGTCTGCTTGAAGTATCACTGCAAAATTTCTTATAACTTTTGAAGGGCACCAATAATGTTGTGCAGGCCATTTTAGAAGATCTGTAAGCATAAGCAAGAATTTAGCTCTTTTCACAGATTTTATTTTGTTCCACTGAAATGCAGGTATGGATGACAACAGTTTTCAAGAAGAATGGACCAATATTTGAGTAAAATACAAGGTTTCCAATACTTTCAGCCACATCTGTATAATAAGAAAAAAATGTAATGCATAATAATAAAAAAGTAGCTGCATGTAGAAACACAAATGCATATTAATTACCTTGTTAATTGTTTGGTAATTAGGTAATTTGTCTTTAAAATGTTTTTATCACCAAAATAAATTTTTACAGTATTAGGGATATTTTGGGGAAATTATCTGAGGTTTCTTGGACGGACTCGGAACTAAACACAATTTTTACTCGTAAGAAATAATGGAAATGGCTTCCTGATATTTGAGTTTGTGGTACTTGAGTGATTTCTAGGAACCAGTTACACCTGAATACAGGGGTGTAGGTGTATAACACATAAACAGTATATACAGTTTTGGGCTACATAATTCATTAATTGGGGTTACAAAATTTTTCTGAAAAAAAAGTATACAGAAGACACTTGGACTTCCAGAGACAAAATAACCTACAGACAAGCAGCAACAAATGCAGAAATACCACCAAAACAAAAGTAAACTGATGCAGCTTTTCATATGGTACCAACACTGGACTTTTGACCTTTGAGAAATATCTGTGGCTCAACAAAAAGAATCTCCTAACCAATGGCCCAGTCATCGCGAACGTGTGTGTGTGTGTGTGTGTGTGTGTGTGTGTGTGTGTGTGTGTGTGTGTGTGTGTGTGTGTGTGTGTGTGTGTGAGTGGCTACCCTGCAGTGGACTGATGTGTAGGGTGTAGTTTCACAGCCTGGAGCCCAGTGATTCTGGGATATGCTCCAGAACACCACAGTCCTGACCAGGATAAATGGTTCATGACAATGTATGGATGAAGATAAGCAGTATGATAAGAAGTAGGTTAAATAACTCATTCAACAAATCAATCTGGGGGCACAGCGGAGTTTTGTGGCTCATCCTTGTTAACAACATCCCAGGTCACTGTGGAGTTGCTGAAGCCACATCTGACAAGCATCCCTTCCACCAGCTGCTTGATGGTGAAGATGACTTCCTGAGAGTAGACTCTGTATGGTTTGGGCCAGGTTATGCATCTCTGTAACAAGGAAAAGCTTCAGCATGTCAATGACTACACTTTCTATCTGTGGATGCGGTGGACTATTTGTGTCACAGATGAAAACTGACATGTATAAATTCTGGGCTATGAACATGATGCTGATAAGAAAATGAAAATGGTGGACTGTGTACATTGTTAAGACTGTTTAAAAGTACATACAGTGCTTACACAGATGGCACATGCTTTCTACAACCCTCTGTTACCATATCCCAGAAAATGTAATTGCATAGTTATTTCTGCAAAAGTCTAACTCCGTAATGTCTTATCTGCCAGTTCCTGGACAAGTTGCAGCACTACTGGCCATATGGAAGCCTGGGTGGTAAACTACAGGTAGTACAATCCTGTTTTATGTTCTGGCAGTTAACTGTGCCACTGAGTGGCATGGTGCATGATGGAATGCTGTTCTTGACTCTGCCTTTGCCTTCTTGAAACCACCCATCCTCTGGCTTGTGTCACTGATAGTACAAGGACCGAAGCATTCGTGAACATTAGAGTTCTTGTTCACCAGAAACTTAACTTTGGAGTAGACTGCATTTACAGGTTTCATGCTCTGCTTAACAGATGTGATTTTCTGGAAACCCTGTCTCAGGACATTAAAGTCTTAATCTAGACTACTTGTTGCGGTAGGTCTTTGAAGCCCTCGGCATTGTTGCTAGCAGCTGAAGAAGGCTGTCCCTCCTTTATGGTACTCTCCTGTGCCACATCACTCCTTTGCTGGGAGAAATATAGGGCTCATTATTGAATGTTCTCTTTGACACTAACTTGTTCCACAGGCCCAGGTGCAATAAGCCTGACCTTAGCAGTACGGGTACCTGTATTTACCTATAAGTTGGTATTCCAGCTCCTGGTTTTCGAATTCCTGATATAATGAGCGGTGGTATATATTAAACCCCCTCTCGGTATCTGCGATAATGAGCGGTATTTCCGAATGAAGCTGAACCACATCAGAGAAATACTCACAATGTGCGCAACTGCGAGTGTGAAGCTATGTGGCAGCACTGCTCCCAGCATCTGTGTTCTCAGGCTTTGCCTCCTGTGCACCCGTGTTCAAACGCACTTTGTGCAGTTTCTCGTTTTTGTTCCCTTCTGCAAGGAGCCGAGTAACAGTTCATTACAGTAAGAGCCCATTATGTCAGGTGCGTTTGATTGTTTTTTCATTTCATAATTTTTTTAAAATAAATTTAACCATTAACCATTTGTTTTTGTTACTACTTATAATAAAGAATGAAATGTAATGTATGATACAAAATAGAAAAGTAACTGCATATAAACACAAATGCGTGTTAAATACTTCATTAATTATTTTGGTAATTTGCATTTAAATTGTATTTCATTACACTGAAATAGACGTGTTAGAGTGTTAGAGATATTTTGGGGAATTTAACTGGAATTTTTTGGACATAAATCATAATTATCTGATGAGAAATAAGACATAATGGCAAACTGAGTTTGCAGTATTCGAGTCGTTTCTAGGAACCAGTTACACTCGGATAGTGGGGTACAGGTGCATTCAGCACGGCCCGTTTTCCATCTGTGAGTAGTTCTCATAGTCCATCATACATCTGCCCACATTACAGCACTGTTGTTGACAGACTAAGGTCAAGCCAGTGGGCTAAAGTCAGATATTTCCTTGTCAGCTCTAATGGGAGACTCGGGTCAAGGATCGAAATGTTGATCGCTGGTGGAATTCTCTTTCTCAGTTGGCAAAGCTCTTCATTATTTGCAGTTTCCACCAATGGGAGCCTGCCTAAGACTAGTCACAAGTGTACAGAACACCTTCTGGACTAGTTTTTGAATCTCACAGTAATTATTTTGGACGTTCAAGTTGACAAGTTGCAATACTTTACTGGCAAAATGCGAGTTCTTTGTCATTATAAAATGTTATAAACAATAGCCTGCAAAAAGAGTGACATTAATTGTCTGCTCTTGGGGGGCTCAGAAAGCTGAGGTTATCTTATCGTCATCACTCACAGCTTTTCAGGTGTTGGGGGACCAAAAGGATCTGCAGTAATACCCAGTGGAGAAATACACAGATATTAGGGAAAACTTGTCAGGATGCTGGAGGAACTTGCGGCCCAACCCTGGGTGTAAGGCACTCCACAGACCAGGTACACTAAAAGTGTGCTGGAAGCTCGGCGTGCTGCTGGGGGTATTTGGAGAACAGTGCTCTAGACGGTAACACGTGTATTTTGCAAAAAGGAAGGCATAAAAGGGTAAAACAAAAAACAACTGTGCGCGACTTGTGTGTACATTACGTCAGAATTGCTCATCCGGTAAGACGTTGCAACCACAAATAATACGTTTCCACACGCTGAAAAACCACCACAATGACTTTTGGTGACATGTGCCCTTTTCTTCATACATTTGTGCACTTAGTTTAAGAGAATATTCAACATTGTACAAGCATTTTAAATTATATTACATGTAATGATTACTGTATTTTTTTGTTCTGGGCCAGCGTGTGAACTCGCTGTGCAAACTGCTCGTGAATAACCAGTTTCTACAGTTGGTCTTTATTTTCTGTTGCACTGCTGTCTGTAAAACTACACACAGATGGTGTTTCTGTACTGACCCAGTTTTAACTGAGCTGAAAGTACTTTAACTCTCACGCGGCTTCCAAATTGAGAGCACTGATGCAAATGTCTTTTTTAATTCCAAGGATGCGAGTTCACTGTTCTCTGTGCACATAAGTAGGCAACAAGCATTACTGGAGCTTACAGTATTAGGAACGATGGGTAAATTCGAGGCTGTAAGTAATACTTTTTACATCTGGCAATGACTGGAGCGGCTAGATTGTGAAATGTTTTCTACCAGACAATCGTGATGTCCAGTGTACTTGGTATATCACGGAAGCAGATGTTTTGTATATTTATAAATTCAGCAGCAGTCTTTAGGTTACATTAGAACTTCACCTTGTGGCGAATGGGATGGGTGAGTACAAAAGCACATAAAAGTCCAATCTTGTTTTCAGCGACGGTGGAATTTGAACTTCTCTGGCAGTTCTAACCAGTGCCTGACGTGGAAAAAAATTAAGTTTTGCTGCTTCCCGTATTGGCACGTTGGTGTGCATATTGGTCAGTATCAGCAAACTACCATGTCAGAGTCAGTATGTTGCTGAGCAGGGCTGTGGTTTCACTGGATTAAAGTCTGTATGCACTTAAGGAAATGATCTGCAGGAAGAATAGGGCCATTAAAGCAATATTTAAACAAAAAGAAATGTGGGGCAAAATAGTGATTTGTTAAGAAGGCAAAAGCACAGACCATGCGGACGCCGAGGCATTGATGGATGGAGACAGCTAGACCAGTGTGAGTTGTGTGGTGGAGCTCCAGCTAACAGCCTAGCTAGGTGAAGGACACTGGGCAGTGAGGCAAATAGCAATGATCTTGAAAATATGGCACTGGGGTTTAGAGACTGCCTGCAAAATCATTTTATGTCACTGGGTACCATTTGTAGAGAACCAAAACAGTTACAGTGGGGCACTGAGAAAGTTCTACTTGAAGAAGGAGGAAAAACATTTGCAAGGAGTGATAAAAGATGCTCGAGGATTAATGCTGTAAAGATCAAGCAAAAATGGAAGGAAAACACTAATCCATTATACCTTGAGGATCAAGCAAATCGACACTCGTTTCTACCTGTACCTTATGACCAGGAACTGTTGGCGATGAGAAGAAGAAGTAGAAACACCACTGAAACCTTATCAAAGAATAAATGCTGTGTATTCATGATATTCACAGCCTTTACAATACTAAGGAGCTCTGCCGGGAAATTTGGAAGGCAACGTCGTAGCCGACAGTCTAGAAAAGGCCTGTGTTCCTGCCAGTTCTGAATAAAGGGGATTGACTGATTCACTGTGAAAATTATTGCACAGTCTCTCTGATCCCACATGCCAGCAAGATCCTCCTGAAGATCATTCGGTTTCGACTACAGCCTTGACTGCAACGTGAACTAACTGAAGAGCAAGCAGGATTCAGGTAATGGCAAGGAACAGGGGATATCACTGGAGTTGTGAAATGGATGTTTGAAAAGGCAAAAGAATATTAAAAGGATAGCAACATGTTTTGCTATCGCAAAGCCTTTAACTGTTTAAATCATGCGAAACTCTGGGCCAGTTTAAGAAAGAATGGGTATGTAGAACACCTGAGAGTTCTTTTGTGCAACCTGTACATTGATCAAAAAGCAACGGAATGAAAGAAGAAACGGAATGGTTAAAAACTGGCTGAGGTGATGATGATGTTTCCACAACACTGGCTGAAAGCAAACAGTGTGAAACATCTTCTTCGCAGAATCAAAGAAGACAGTCTCAGAATGGGCTTGCACCAACTAGAAAAATGGGATAATTTCACTTTTGACAGAGAATAAATAAAAATAGTCAAAAACTTCACCCTACATTCTTTTGTTTGGATCAAAGGCTAATAAGATGAGAAGCCACCAAGAATTCTGACAATAAATTACTTTTGGCAGAACCACAACGAAGGACCCAGGCAAGATTCTCAAGTGCAGAGATGTAACTTTGCATACCAAGATTCAGTTTGTTTGAATCTTGCTGCTCTCAACAATGTCATTTGGACGCAAAAGTTGGACTGTGGAGATTCATTACAGGAAGAAAATCAAAACCTTTGACTTATGGTGTTGGTGGAAAGCACTGCGTATACCGTGGACTGACAAGAAGCTCTGATAGTGGAGGAGATCACGATCAAGTTACCCTTCGAGGCTTATACAACAAGGCTTCGACTTTCTCCGATACTTTGGACACGTCATGCAAAAACATCATGTTCGGTGAAAGGGAGGGTCACTGCAAAAGAGGAAGACCTGCCGTTCAGGTCTGCAATTCGTCTGGCTCAAGACCGAACACAATTCGGGCTGACTAGCCACAGAGGCGCCCTGAGCCAACATCGACTCGACGGCCCTTAACAGCAACAGTCAGTAGAGTTGTGTTTACAGCAATATAATGACTTACTGAGTAATAAATAAAACAAAAAGGTAAAACACACTCTGTATGGATTCAGTTGGTCAGAACTGCTCGCTGCCCCCATGAACTCTAACAGGTGTTGTATGAAATGATGTCTTTTTCACACTGCAGGTGACTCAGTAAGCCGACTGTTGGCCCTAAGCATAAACAATACACATTCACTTAGTACGTCAAGCCTCACTGCTTAAAACATTGTCGTTCACCATAGCTCCTTGTGGACAGTAAACACACAGTCCTTGTGCGACGAACGTCTGTGTGACCGTGTCTCCGTCTCCACTGAAACTGAGACTCCCTCTGCTTGTTCATCTTCAGGTCTCAGCAATGTGCTCTGCTGCGGCTCCAGTTTCTGTGTTGATCCCAAAACCTACTTGTCATGCTCACTGCCCACTCGCACCAGCTTGCCGCACAGAAAGTAAATGTGCACCCGTGTTTCCCGCAGCCTTCTGGAGGTTAAAACACCGAAAGAGAATATCTACCATGGACAAAACATGTAGGACAATGAGATAAACAAGGTCTAATCTAACTGTACTGTTCAGTATGTTAAATGACAAATAAAAAATGTTCTTATATTTACACTGTGCCTCCACTGCTAGAGGGTCTGATAATAAAATTCAAAAGAGAATTTCAAAATAGCTTTTATTCACTTGAAAGTCAAACACATATACACTTGCCTGTTTGTGTTTTTTATTCCCTTCCCATCAGTCCCTCTTGTGACATAACGTAGTTTCTCTGGTTTCTGTGATTTTGTTTGGATCTCAAGTCTGAGCTCTGCTCTCTACTAATCTACATATAACACAACCACATGCGTGTTTTTCAAAGCTATCTGGAGGATAGAACACCAAGTTCTTCTTGCCAGATAATATCCATTAAGGACAAAAAAACTTGTGTGTCGCAAATAAAAAGGTACAGCAAAATTTTACCAGCTAATATCTATTCTGTGCCCAACTTTAAGATGTTA
Organism: Arapaima gigas; assembly: GCA_900497675.1. NCBI lineage: Eukaryota > Metazoa > Chordata > Actinopteri > Osteoglossiformes > Osteoglossidae > Arapaima > Arapaima gigas. Next base: position 210,962 of record UFQX01000122.1, on the reverse strand, counting down.
ACTAGCAAAAATAAAAACATGGTATATTTACACTTAAAAAAAACGATCGAGTTGAAAAGAGCATTTCAGAAGAGCCTTTAGTTTCTGGAAGGCCAGGTACACATACGCTGTGTGTTTGGATATTATTTTCATTCGTATCCACTCCTTGTCACATAATACAGTCTGTTTTTGCCCATTTTGTTCTGATCCGAAGAGCGAGTTCTTCTCAGTCGGCATGAAACCCAAATTGCAAACCCATGGTGCCACTTTGCTGAGGCTCCCCATATCACTGATCTTCAGTGCCTTGTAGAGATGAAAGCAACACGACAGAAACATATCATTGAGGTTGAGGGCATGTTATGAAACCCAACCTGAAATTCCTGTATGATAGGATTATTCCAAGTCCATAGTCAGGGTGAAACAGAGGTTTATGAGTGGAATTAAAAGTATTAATTCTCTGAAAACTTTGTGTTTAATGCTAAACTTGTAATACTAAATGTTTAATAGGCTAGTGTCTGAAAATTCCAGGATAGGCCTCTGGGCAGCCTGGACCCAGACCAGGATACAGTGGTCGATGATCCTGGATAAACATTTATGCCAAGTCATATAAACTGAATTGAATATCAGTTGAATCTACACTGGTGAGGTTTTATTTAAAAAATATGCTCCTCCTATTTCTTCTTGTAAATAACTGTCGGCCTGTTATGTACCACATGTTGTCAGAGGGAAAGATTTAAAAAGGAGGGTCTTAAGTCTAGTGAATCGCCCAAAAAATACAGTGTAAACCTTGTTTGTTTGGAGAAAAAACCTTGACTGTGGGTTGTGAAGACCAGGGTAAGACTACTGGGCTAAACGATGAAATGATGAGAGGATGAAGTTCCTCCTTTGGGCTCCTAGATACAGTACTGTGCAAAAGTGTTAGGCATGCAACTTGAATGTGTGTTGAGAAGTACAGGTAGATTCTGATCTACCATCGGGGAGGTTTCTGGTTGGTCCCAAATTCATTGCGCAGCCTGAGAATGACCTCAAACACCCAATCTCAGTCATACACAACTATGTTGAGCAAAAAGAAGGAATCCTGCAACGGATGGTATGGTTCCCACAGAGCCCTCATCTCAACATGATCAAGTCAGTCTGGGAGGACATGCAGAGACAGTCAAAGTGTGCAGAAGAACTGTGGCCAGTTTGGAAGAACCTACCAACCTCTACCTTAAACTGCATGCAAGTTTGCATAAGAGAATTGATGGTGTTTTAAAGGCAAAGGGTGGTCCCACCAAATATTGATGTGATGGAGGTTTTTTTTGTCTACTGCACTTTTTAGAAGGTTTATTGATTAATAAGTATTCATGGCATTATTTTTGGAACCATCCTCACCTTATAGCATTTTTCCCACAGGTGCCTTTTGCACAGAACATCAGTGACATTTCAACAGCTTGTGACCACTGAATTGGTCTATGGCTGCTTTACATGTTAAAAGTGCTCCTGCAAAACAGCACATTTGAGGAGTTGGAAGTGTTAGACTGGTTATTTGTCTGAATGGGTCCTTGGTGCGCTGTCCATTGCGGCTTGGAGTCTGCTGGGGGTCTCACGCCTGCTGTTGAGCTCCCCCAAAGCGAGGCAGACTCCAAGCCAACAGAACAGCTGAGAGGGAAACGTGTTTCCCAGATCAGATTGGGTTCTGCTGAAGCAGAACTGTGAATACACTCAAAACAGTCCTAAATAACGTCACGATGGCAGTGAGCACCTCATATGTTTGTTGAAAATTGCCCCACGAATCTCAATATAATATGAAATTATTATTAAAATTTTTAAAACATTTTTCTGTGCCCTATCTTCTATTTCAATTGCAGGAAAATTAAAAAAAAAAAAATCTTTTAAGATCGTTCTCCCACACTGCCATTTTTGACTCAAACTATCAAATAACCTTTCTGCCTCTGCGCAGGGAAAAGGATATGTGGAGCCGCACAAATAAGCAAAAATAAAAATTCTTTTGCTCTCAGTTTAACCCCTATGTCAACATGTCCTTTGTAGTGAGCTGTACAGGTTTTCAAAGGGATATTTGTAAGTAAAACAATAAAGCGACCACCCATTGAGGTGATGCAAAACGTAAACTGCTCGCAGGCAGCAGTGGATTTCTGCTCTCACCAAATTATTGCTTATACTCAACTATGGCAGATAACCATGAATGTACATGAATCAGCACAGTCCACACAGGCCCACTGCAGTGTGATAAATCTGAAAATTGTTTATAAAGCCTGGCTGCAAATCCTAACTTCACGATAATTATAAGACAAAAAAAAAGGTGTGCAGTGCTACACCGGCACAGTATGGCGGTATCTTATCTGACCTGTGACAAAATAAACAGGTAAAATCAAATACCTGCAACTATTTCAGTTTAGTTCCACAATGGACTGGCACCACATCCAGGGTGTGATTCCAGGACGGTCTCTGGACCACCATGATTCTGCCAGGATAAAGCAGTTAATGATACTGAATGGATGGATGGATGGATGGATGGACGGATGGATCGAAAACAAAGTAAAATTCTGCCTAATGTGCCAGTGTTCCTTTGATCTCTTATTATTATTTCACAAAAAAGGTTTGTTCTGATGCCTGTATAATTACACTTTTGCAGTCTTAAAACGGTAAAAAAACACTATTTTAATTGTTTCCTGCCTTTTATTCAATATTCATCCTATCCCTCTATTTTCACTTTTATTTTTTTATCTTTTACTGACTCATTTCTGTGGGCATTGGACTGTTATTATTACATACTTTGCGACTCTCTAAATTTTTTGTTTTATCAGTGCCATTTTCTCCCAAATTACTCCTGCTGGATTTAGCTCATTTTCAATGTTCTACCGATTCCTTCTTTTGTTCTCTCACTTTGGTGCAGCCCACCTATTATACAAATATACCATATATTGGCTTCACATACAGGAAACACCTTAGAGCCAATTTTCCCAGGATACACACCTGTAACACCATTACACAGTGCGCAAATATTACTCCTGGTCCCACAGACCTTGATAGTAGCGTGAAGTTACTGAATTCCACCTGCAGCAATTGAAGCTGGTAAGAAACACAAAGACCACATAAACAAAGAACTCAGATTAAACAGATATTACTGCTGAAAATGGAATTGTTTTGAAACCAGTTAATATTACACCTTATAATGAATATATGAGGAAATATATACGTGAATATCACTCATTGTTTATGAATGCATCTCCAGTGAAAGCCCATGGTGGTCCAGAGCTTGGCCTGGAAACATATCCCAGGGTAGGTATTACTGAGCTCAGTTTGTAGTCATGAATCCACCTGAAACTTGTCTTTGGACTGTTTGGACTGTGGGAGGAAACTCAGGTGAACACACTGACAACGTGGAAACTCCACCCATTAAACTTTAACTTATGCCTGAACACACAGCCTAGGTGATGGGAAGCTTCCACACTACCCACTGTGCCACAGTGCTGGTCACACACTTTACCCAAATGTGAAGAATCTGATGCAAAACCCAGTTTCTTATTATATTACAGTCCTGTGCCACCATTGCCACTACTAGGTGTAACAAATCCCCGTTTCTTCATGGCATGAACAGCATGTCCACAGTTAGACAAGATCTGCTGTGAAGGTGCAGGCTAGTGATGGTCGTAACACTGTGGGGAATGTGTTCCCACATATTAGCCTCTGTAGAGCAAACTGAACTCGGCTTTACCTAAACATTGCTACTAACTTTATGCAGCTCCTCATAGCTGCAGTCTACTACTTTTCAAACAATACTTCCAGCTGGATAATAAACCACAGCACAACGTGTGTCCCATGCCAGAATGGTTCCTTGGACATGGCTGTGAATATGCTTCACTACAATGGCTTTTGCAGACTCCATATGTGAACCCAGCAGAACAAGTTTTGGATTCACAAACATGCTGTCAAGAAACGACCAGGAACTGTGTGGCACCTTTGAGTCAGAATGGACCAAGATCATCGTTGAACATTTTCAGCACCTTGCTGAATATCTACCTTTAGACATTAAGGCTGTTCTGAAGGCAAAAGAGGTCCTTTGTGCTACTAGTTAGCTGTACCTAATAAAGTGACCAGCGAGTCCGACTGCAATAAATATCTGCATTCGAAAACGTACATTTGATGTCATGAAAACCACAGTCCTTCTCATTTTTACCACACTTCCTGCATGTATTCACCATTATAACTTCACACCGTTGGGTCTTTCATGAATAGTAGTTACCAGCAGAGACACGTATTCCCTGTGCAAATATCACATAAAAGATTAAACACTCCCGAAAGCTGCAGGAGCAAAATGTGAAATCATGTGCCGGTTCCTTTTATGCCTTCAAGAGGTCCTTCTGCAAACAGCTGTCTAATGTGGAATCTGGAGCACTAAGTGGACAACAATCCTAATTCAAAATTGGTAAAACTTAGCAAAATGAATTTTCTGCAAGGATGTGTTACCCAGAAACTTCTTTATGAAATTTTGTATGGTCATCTCGAGCTTGGAAGGGTTTTCTCCAACTCGCATGCTTTTCGGACGAGTTTTTTAACGTGGAATAGTCAGTAAGCTCCAAACCTGGTGAAACATGCGATGCTGTTTATGCTGCGCGATGGTCAGGTTTACACCTCACTGACTGTAATGCACCGTGTCCTCAGCTTGTGAGCGTGTGTATTATTATCTTGTAATAAAGTGGCATTGTGTGCAGGTAGCTATTAACTTCCCTGTATCACAAAAAAAACATCTCTCCACTAAAACAATTACAGAAAATGTTTGGAGGTATGAAGTAAAATTTCACTTATGAATGTTTTACTTTGCTGGGCTGGCGTCCCATCCAGGGGCGGCTTCATAGCCTCGGGTTCTCTGATGAGCGTCGGACCACCACGCCCCTCCTCAGGACAAGTGGGTGCTGATAATGGATGGATGGATGGATGGGTTTACCATGGAATGTTTTATTTATGGAGGGAGATATCAAAGGGCATTATCTCACTGAGAGCATATTTATTTCACAACGTTAAATTAAGAAAATAGAATTTGTTGAAAGATGTCAGACAGGGTAGCATCACGTGGCTTCGTTCAGGATTAGTCATGTTTCCCTCAGCTACGTCTTATTGCAGAAAAACACATTGTAAATATAGTGGAATTATAAATTATGAGAATTACTCAACGGTAAATTGCAGGATAAATACAATGTTCATACATTGTACATGTACATGTTCGTACATGTTCATACATCCCAACATACTGTCTGCACAGATGCTTGCTTTTAAAGATTATTCTGAGACTGTTTGTTTATAAACTTAGAGAAAATCTCTCCTGATCAGTATGTGTACAACTTCCATAGCTTTTAAAACAAAGGTCACTGACGTACCATTTTTTTCAAGATGCGACAGCTGACAAGTTGAATAATTTCCCTCATTATAGTGAGAAGCAGACTGTTCTTCTTCAATGGTCCAGCGATGATCAACATTCAAGAATCTGGTTTGAATTTAGCGATACTTGACAAATGACCTAAAATGAGACCACAAAGAGGAAACAGACCACAGATGCAAAGTGTTTGGAAGTTTGGGAAGTGTTTTTGGTGGTTGTGCAGTAAATTGTTAGAACACTGAAAGAAGGTACCCAACACATCAATAAGTTTTTGTTTAATGGTCTTCTGTTTTTTTTTTCTTCTTTTCTGGGGTAGCAGTTAGGACTGTTCCCTTACATTTGGAAGAACCATGAATGAATACTACCTGACCAAGGCACTGACCCTCATCTGCTACAGGAAAAATGACCCAATAGCATAAATGACTATATAGTTGTAGGTAGCTTATTATTTTAAGTCATTCAAGGTTAACCCTAAACCTAACCCTAACCCTATTCCTATCGCTAATCCTAACCTAACCGTATCCCAAACCCTATATCTATCCCTAACCTTAAGTGGCTAAGAATCAGCTCAATAAACTTAAAACGCTAGCATTTCTTGATGTTTCATAATACATAACAGAATTAACTTGTCTGCTACAGTGTGTTTTCAGTACTTTGTGCAGGTATGTTTGTTTGACTGGATCCTAGAAACCTGAAATGCCAACATAGCAACAAACAAGCAGCAGCATTTCTCCCAGCAGGGCTCCACTTACAATTCACTTTCTTGCCCTGCCAAGAAATGTGGGCTACAAGAAGAAGGAAAAAAAAAACGTGCTGCAATAAAATAATGTCACACAAGACATGACTGAATCAACACGTCGGTATTTGCAGTTCCCTTTTTTCAACAGCCAAGAATCTACCCCTGTTCACGCTGAATCCCTGCCAAGATCCGTCATAACCCGGACCACTCACACGGGGGGAATATATTTCAACACAACAGGCAGTTATTTTACTGAGCTCTTGTATTCTGATCAGTCATAATACTTGACTGTAGAGGCAAAGAATTATTTTGGGTTCACGTTGCTGACACACGCATATGGAAAATGTAAGAATAGCCGGCCCCCTCCATCCACACTTGTCCAGATGTGAAAAGCAGAAGAAACCCCAGAGGCTGTGATGTGCTGCTAAGTGTCTGATCAAATGTTCCTGCTTACAGTAAGATGGTCAGCTGCAGATAGGAAAGCTCTGCTCTAAAATTACCGCCGTACTATTTTTTCCCAAGGACAGATTTCTTTTAAAGTCACCCAATGATCTCTCCATACCGTGGATCCCCCTCCCCCCTTGAATGCATATATACCCCCGTTTATCGGAGATCATTATATTCTCATACAAATCTCTCTGAATATAGAAAATCCTTCTTAAATGGTGCAGCTGAAAACCAGTTGGTCAGCACAGCTTTAACATCCGAGTGAAATTTTTCTGACTTTTTCTTTGGAAATTTTACTATTGCCCAAAACAATTTCTATCATTCATGTAAGCATGGGGTCAAGAGTGAGTGTTAGAAATATCTGGACTACTTATCACAAGTAGACTGTGAGACACTGACAAGGGAAAAAAAAAAATCACTTTATGTACTAATGCTGAGTTCATACGTTTTTTTAAAAGCGATTTTAACCTAATGTGCTTGTTCAGCGCAGTTAGCGCATACGGGACTTTTACCGATGCCATTTTTGGCATCATTTTTCTGTTTGTTTCAGCAACGCCGCAGTTGTGGTTCACCAAAGCGAGTGGGGCGGATGAGGAAAGTAGCAATCGAGTAATTCAATTCTCCTAAAAAACCGTTTGGATCACGGCGTACGACAGCGGTTTGCACGTGTCTAGATGTGCACATCTATGCGGCAGTGATTATTAATACACGACAGCAACCCTCAGACCTCCTGCGGCGCTTCCAGCTGAAGCATCACACATTTTCCGACCCGGCAACACAGCTACACTCCACCCGAGCAATTCAGGCAAAACACTTTCGTCAGGAGACCAACTGTACTTGAGACCGTTGGGCGAAATATGAGGCATATTGGGGCCTGGAAGAATCCTGCCATTTTTACGCTTAATATATCTGCATCAGTTCCAAAAACTGCTTGAATCTGCAGCACGGGCCATATTTAGGGAATTTGCACTGCTGAAGCATTCATGAGATGAGGCGCGCCTGCTGGCTAGAAAACTGGATATTGAATAAAGAGGCGAAAAAGACAGGTCTCATGAGCTATCCTCTGGGGTTTTTATGCGCTGCAGAGATATATTATTACATTCTGCAATGCGTTTTTATGCCCTGTTATCTCTGAGCTAATTTAAGTTATGGCTTTGGGCTTTTATTTTCCTTTTGCTGCTCTTTATTTCTCTTCTGGCATTTCTCTCCTTTTTGAAAAACTGGAGCACACAAATCTATTTGACTTGCGGTTTATATTTTGGTGAGGTGTTTGTTTTCGGCTGCGGGCGCGCATTCCTATTATTGGAGTTTTGCTAATTTTTCGGAGGGGAAACAAGGGCTTGAAGTGGGTTGGTATTCGGCTGTTCACAGTAGCGGCACCTGTACGTCTTACTCTTTGAAGAACCAGGACTTGTTCTTGTGTACTGCCACTTCCCTTAACCCTCCAGCACTCTTTTCTGCCTCCAGCAAAAAACTGCAAGTGTGGTAATTTTATTTCCTTAAGCTTCTTCTACTGGGCCATAGGCTGCTTCAACTAGTATCCTTCAAACATCTCTTACGGAGATTTTCTTTCCAACTGATTCCAGGTGTATGCCGTCGTTTTGGTGTCTGCCTCGAGGTCTCGGCACCAGGTGTTTCCTGCTCGGCCGCTACTCCTCTTACCTTGAGAATTCGAGATGCCAGGGCTTGTCCAGTGATACTTTTGTGGAGAGTGTTTCCGATCCATCTTCAACACCTTTTAATAATATCGGAATGTGCCAGCACCTGGTTTGTTCTCTGCCAAAGATCATTATTGCTGATAGTGTTGGGCCACTGGGTCTGTAAAATTTTCCACAGACAGTTCTGTGGTGAATAAATAGGTCAACAAAGGTTAATGAAGGTCTGCACTTCTTTCATGGATGTCACTGTTGTCTCCCATACGTCTGATCCATAACACATTAGCGATGAGTCGAACCTTAGTTTGTAAGAAAAGCTCTTTGGAGCTCCATGTGTTCTTCATCTGCAGGAAGATCGATGTTGCTTTCTCAATTCTGGACGTAACATCGGCATCTCTGCGTCCCTCCTTATCGATGACACTGCCCAGAAGTGTGAAAGCTTCTACCGCTTCCAGTGGCTTTCCTGCCAAACAGACTGGTTTGGTATCGGTTGTGTGAGCCTTGAGAATCTTTCATCTTCCCTCCGTTCATTTTCACAATGAAAACGACAATGTTTATTTTTCTCTTGCATCTGTTGACAGGTATTAATGCTAAACTGTCTGCAAAATCCAGGTCACCAAGTTGCATCCAAGGCGTCCACGGAATTCTCTTCCGTCTTTGTGCTGCCGACATCTCCGTGATCCAGTCGATGGCGAGCGGGAATAAAAACGTAGATAACAGTCAGCCTTGCCTGACTCCAGTCCTTACTTCAAATGCATATTTAAGCTGTCCGCCATGCAGATCACCTCTTTTACGAGTTCTTGATGATATTGACAAACTTGATTGGTGTCCCATGATGTCGAAGGAGCTTCCAGAGGGTATCTCCATCCCTGCTGCCAATTAGTTTGTCATAATTGAGGAAACTGAAGTAGAGAGAGAAATTCTACTCCGTTAACTGCTCTATAATGGTACGCAGTATCGCCGTCTGATCGACACATGATTTATCCTTATGAAAACGAGCTTGCTGGTCCCTCAGGTGAGTATCAACCTTATCTTTGATTCTGTTGAGATGATCCTGCTAAACCCTTTCCCTGGTACGGCCAGGAGTGCGATCCCTCTGTAATTTGCACAGTTGCTGAAGCAACCCTTTTTTGGGAATCTTGATAAGGCATCCTTCCATCCAGTCTGCTGCAACCTGTTCCTCATTCCAGATCTTCTTGAAGAGGGACCAGAGAACTTCCACCATGGCCTCCATACCTGCTTTAAGTGCCTCAGCAGGGATGTTGTCTGGTCCTGCTGCTTTGCCACTTCTTAACTGTCTGATAGAATTCCTTATTTCTTCCTCGGTTAGGGGGCTACAGTCTATTAACAAATTCTCTTCAGCTGGTTGGGTGTCTTCAGGTGGATTTTCTAGCACTGATTTTTAAAGCATTTCTGCCATCTTCTTCTTTTTTGTTTCACTTCCACAAAAATTTTTCAGTGCTTATCCTTGACTGGTCTTTCCGGTTGGCTGCACTTGCCTGACGATTTCTTGCTGATATCCTACAGTTTCTTCATATTTCCATACCTTCTTCCTTCCTCTGCTTCAGCCACCATGTCATTGAAATAGTTGTGTTGTTCAGCTTTAATACTTTTCCTCACCTTCTGATTACCTTCTGCAGGCTCTTTTGTGTGCTGCCTTTGTCTGCGCTCATTCTACTATTGTTCCCTCTGCTTTTCCTTTCGCTCCTTTCTTGTATTGTTTATAATGATTCTACCGTCGTCCACTCTTTATGCTGGTGTTTCTTGAGGCCAAGCACTTCTTGACATGATGGTACTATTATCCCCTTCGTCTTTATCTGCTTACTATCTATTGTCTCTTCCTCAAGCCATTGGTGTTCTTGTAGCAATGGAAATTTATTCTTCACCGATACTCTATATTCCCCCAGCTTCTGTGCATCTCTCAAAAGGCACTTGCTGTATTTCTGTCATTTGGTTCATCCTCCGATTCACTCTTTCTTCGGCTTCAGCTTCAGCTTTAAACGTGCCATGAAAAGATAACGGTTTGATGCAAAGTCGCACAACTATATTACATGATCATTAGAGCCTCATAGTTAAATTTCATTAGCCAGGGTGCACTAAGTTACACTGCAAGTTGGCTCAGGCCCTGCTTTCCCTGTGTTCTTTCAGAATTGTGTCCCTTTTATTGAAGAAATATTATATATATTGTAAACGTTAACAATATCTCATGTTTTGTTCACAGCAGAAATGTAAAATGCAATGGTTTGCCGATACCGATCAGAACACATAACACATGCCAACACGCTAATAAGGCGAGTACCTGCTATGATTTGTTTCCCACGTCAAGCCCAGGGGAAAAGCATTAGGCCAGACCCTTGGCCACAACCACTTCACACACATGTACATAAATGCCAGCTCACTTTGTGCTGGTTTTCACAAGTCCGCCACCACTCCACCTCCACCTGTCCTCAGAAAAGAGAGCTCAGCCTCCTCACTCGACTACACTCTAAGCCAAGATGAAGGGAACACCAAGCATCCATCCAGCGAACTGCTTCTGGCTCCCGAATTTCCTTTCTGCACTTTGCCCACTCTATGGATTCCTACAGATTTTCAGAACAGTTCACAGCTCCAGAAGATCACTTACAATATTTATTTATGTGAAAACAGTAATTTACAGCACTGGAATTTTCAGTGAAAACACGATAATTTAAACAGCGAAACACATCGAGTACTACGCCACTTACTGTGACAAACCTAGCGATATGCACACGTCAATGCTAGAAATATTTATTTATGAAATATTTCTCATTTTCTGTACTGTACGACATCTTTCTGTTATTCTTCCATAATGCTTTCCTGTCCGCAGAAATGTTTTTTCCTCTGCAGTGAATTTGTATTCAGGCCCAGTGGTCCCTTTATCATCAAAGGCAATCTTTCAATGATTGGATCCATGCTTCAACAAGCCTGAGTCCCTAAAGAGGCTCCGAGAAATAACAGGAATGTCGGAGCAAACATTTATTGTGCATGGAGGAAAAAAAAAAAAAAAAAAAAAAAGGTGGGGGAGCGTTTCTGAAGTCTGCTGTGAATCAGCCTTAAATATCAGTATGTACAGGGGGTGAGAACCTTTTGATCGATCTTTTTCACAAATGAGAATATTCGTTTGTCGATTACTTGTTTGGGGGGAAAAAAGCACCTGGCAAAATCGTTTTTGACACGTCTTTAAACATCCGGGCGAGGGATTTTGATTTTCTGCGGCCTTACTGTCCGTCTCAAGGGGGCCGACCGCATCCGACGTGTCACGAGTGCGTGGAAGCGCACGGCGCGGAAGAAGACCTTCGACAAACACAAGCACGAAGGTCTCAGAGCTTCTCGTGAGAATCCATTCATAGCACTTCCCTGTCGCAGGGGCAGACGCGTGACTGTTATTTTTATTCTGTCGGCAGTGATCTTTTGTGCGAGACGCTCGCATGCTGTCAACTTTCTCTCACACTGTGTCTCATTTATTTTTAAAACTTGCAAGCGGAGGAAATGTCTAACAAAACAGAAGTTCACCAGCATGCTTATGCGTGCAACGCTCAACGCTGCAGGGAAATAAATTCGTAAATAAAACCGCGTTAAATGTAAAGCGCAAACCCAAAGCATGCTGGGTAATGAGGCACCACTTTCGTAAACTGCTTATATTCTTCAGAAAAGTACATATTTCCATCAGAACTGTGTTTAGAGGACATCATGTGTTTAGTGGGACTGTCTATGTTCACAGTTACTGTTTCATTTTGGCTGTAAAGCACTTTGAAAATCACATCACAGCAGAAGTAGTGTATCAGGCGTAAAAAAGAAACATTGATATATTTCAGGTATCTTCAGTTTGATGCGTAACAGTTGTCGGACCAGATGTTACAGAAGACCAGATGTTAGAGCAAATGTATAAATAAGGATACAATGATTTACGACGGATAAGCACAACATTGCAACTGTAGCGTAGCAGGTAGGAAGTGTGTGTGTGTCTCATAACATTTGTGTTGTGGGTTTGGACATGGGTTCTGATCCAATCCTGTGCAGAACCTGCCCATTTTCCCCATCGGTTTCCTCCATGTACTCTGGTTTCCTCCTACAGTCTAAAGATGTGCTACTGGTGACTCAGAGCTGCCTCTAATGTGTGTGTGTGTGTGTGTGTGTGTGTGTGTGTCTGAGAAAGTAGTGGACTGGCATCCTGTCCACACAGTACATGCTTTACGCCCTTTGCTTGTGGGAGGCTCCAGACCATCATGACCCTGCGGTGAACAAGCACTTAATGACCATGAATGTTCTTGCTAAGTAAAAGTCTGTACTTTTGTAAGGTACATACATGTACTGTAAGATCAAACTGTTGACTCCATTCATGGTGTGTTATTTGGAGGTCTGTAGGACACTGGTTTTAGAATTGATCTGAGAGCCAAATCGCCAACTCGTATAGAAACTCAGTTCAGCGTGATATTGAAACAATTGAAACTGAAATGTAGATCCTGAGCGGCAAAACTTTTACAGTGTTGGATACCGATTCTCACCGGGCCACATAGCACAAGACATTCATAATAAACAACAAAAAAATCAATGAAATCAAATTACAGTGGTAAATACAGTCTTATCACTGACATCTTGGAGGTGCACAGTTGTTGGCACGAAGTCCCTCCACAAGTGTGTCTTACTGCACATGAGCTGAACATCCCGGTGGCTCGAAGAGCTGATGCGATCACTTCATTCAGGGGATGTGAACCAGTGTCTATGATGGACTGTAGCTTCCACCTCATCCTGTCGTCGGGAGATTTCTCCGTCAGATCAGGGCTGTTCCGCTCTTGAAACAGACATTTTAATTGACATTTTGTATTAAATTAGTTGTAGCAACATGTGATTTACGGAAGAAACGTGTTTCATTAACATATTTCGATGATATTTTGCTACATCTAAATAAAGGGGGTTAACGGAACCCTAATGAGAACCTTATTTCATAATCGCTGTAACCTTAAGGAATCAGGTGGTCTCAGAAGGTTTAAGCTGATGAATTTAACTGTTTAAAGTAATGGACATACAAAAAAATTATACTAGATTGACTTAAAATTAGTATCAAATATACTCACTATTTTTGTATTTTACAACTATTAATTTAACATAAACGAAAAATGTAAAAAAAAAAATTACAATACTGAAGAAAAAGTTATTTACACTTAAAATATTTCAATTCAAACAACATTAACTCAAGTATTTTCCACTGGCTGTGACTCAGCTATGTTTAGTGGCTTCCTTGGCTTTTAGGAAACAAATTACCTTAATGCTATCGGGCAGCAATAATTCACTATTTACAATTACACATAAAACTGATTTCTTGGTAGTAAAAAATATGCAGACAATTTTGAAATGAACAAAAACTGGCATTTTATCATGCAAACTCAACAGCCACATGAGCTGGACTCTGTAAACCTGCGACCAGAAGTAAAAAGCATCTCTTTGCTGGTTCCCTGCAACCAAAACAAAGTTATTCTGTGCGCAACTATTGTACCTGTTAGACAGCAATAAAACTAGTGGTTTACACGTTCTATCAGGACACACAGGTTGAACCAATCAGATTTGTGAAAGTCTTTTTAAAACAAATTGTTCCCCATAAAACGCTTCGACACCAAAACAGAGAGTTTTGAGCAGCTGAAATGTGGAAAAAGGGCAATAAAGTTTGGACAAAGAAACAAAACGTCTGCCGGTTCTTGCCCTCACAAGTGGAGCTGCAAACAAGAGTACGCAACCATACTAAGCAAACAAGATGTCGAGGTCTTGCGTTAACTCGTGTCATTTAACCTCCGTACCGCGTTACACTCGCAAAACAGGAACACGTAGAAGGCGACGGGTGCAGATGACGGGAAGGAGGTCAAAGACGCAACACACCGAGACCCGTTCAGATGCAGAACATCTCTTTGCTCTCGGACACCATTTTTTAGACCCAACGACTTGTGCTCCTAGCGGTTCAAAGTCATCCGAGCTCATAAAGCCGCCCGGCGATGAAGCCGAAGGTGCCGGTCGGTTCAATATTTGAATGTAGATAAGTTCGACTGACCCCCTTTATCTGGATAGTATGAGTCCGTTGAAGTCCGAACTCGCCGCCTCTATGAGTGGAAACACAGCGAGTTTTTGATCCTCACGAGAACGGAGACAACGCCGATCAACATTTAAGGCACAGGTCAGGACGGTCGAGCAAAACAAATAAAACAGGACCCATCAGCTTGTCTTCTCAAATGCAATTTGTTGACACATGTCGACATATAAAAACTGTTTTTAAATGCGGTGCTTGTTAGACACGGGATTTTTTTTTTTTTTTAAATAAGACTTCAGATATACGATGCAGGAAGACATTGGTGTCGGAAGGTGCGGCAAAAAAAGATTAAGGGAGGAAGGAGAGAGGAAGAAAGGCCTTGAGGGGACCGTGAAAGGCTTTCAGCTGAGCTGTTTGGGCTGCAGCCAGTGTTGCGGTAAATTACCGCGGTGCTGTGACACAGCTTGCATAACAATGCAGCGTGACCGTATTTCACATTTTTACGACGTTGACCTTTCTTATATTGCACGCAGTAAATATCTGTACGGCATATTTTAATAGAGCAGGATTTAGAGGGAAACATGTTGTTACAAGCAGAATTAGAGAAACGGCCGCCGTCAGAGCCAGAACAACGTCCGCTTTCCATTTCTTGTCATGGGAAAGCAGCGTCTGGAAATATCTGTCTAATATACATAACCGTGTCACTGTGTAAATCATTATCATTTATTTTCTAGTTATTGTTCTCTTTCTGAGGTTTTTTTTTCCTTTTTCATTTCCTGCTGGGTAATGAGTTCTATTCAGTGATTTTTTTTAGTCTATTCCTTTCATAGTCTTCCTCTAATAAACCTGATGAGCACTGGGTGTGGAGTCTATTGCTAATAGAACCCTCTAGAATATCTGTTGCAGTCTTTATTATGGTAACGTTTTTGCTTAAGTTCTTGGACTACGGTTTGCGAGACAACAGCCGGTAACGCCGGACACACGTTGATGTGGTTCAGAACATATTGCAGAATTACTAAGAACACTAGACTAGGACATTATGCCCTCAGTAGGATGCCAGTCCATAGCAGGGGGGACCACAGGGACTCAATCCCACACAGACGTACAAAGTAGGCATTTCAACCAGCTAACATGAATCGAATGTCTTTGGACTGTGGGAGGAAACCAGAGCAGCTGGCGGAAACCCTCACAAACACAGGGAAAGCTATGAGTTTTACTATGAGGTGTCGAATAGGATGCGCGGTGACGCGCGAAGATGCAAATCGGAGGTCTGAATTTGTCTTAATTTCTTCGTACGTCGTGGTTATTTCTCACTAATTCACTTAATGCTTTTCTCCAAAAGTGACTTAGAGTGTTAGTTTCCACACAGTGCTACTCCAGCGCTTCACCCCTCCCTACAGCAGGGTCATTTTCACTGCATCGCAACAGTGCAATTTCAATTTTCAAAGGGTTTCTGGGACCCATAGCTGCCAAATAAGATCATGTATGTATACGAGTGCGTGCTTCAAATAAAATGTTGAAATAGGGGCTATTTGACGACAGCAGGACCGAACCTCCCCGGGAGAGGGTCAGATGGGTGAACTTGGATCCAGAGTCGGTCAGGCCCCATTACCGGAATTAAGTGCAGTGTCTCTCTCAATGGCAACTGCACGAGAGGTCATCCAGCGGAGCCCGAGAGGTTGGCAGGGGACCCGAGTTCTCGGCGCCAACGTGCGTCACTCCATCGATCTTAATACGCACCGCCGTGTCCTTCATTTGAACACAACGAGTCAGGGGTATCTGCGGGACCTCCGTTCATCCGGCATTTCCCCGCTGCTAAGCGCGCATCTCCGTTCGGCGTAATCCATTCGCGACGTGCTCCTCACAAGCGGCGTTTATTGGACCGTCTCAGCCCCGTGTTGCAGGCTCCTCGTGTCGCAGCCTGACACCCAAAACAGTCCCTCGTACGTTTTAATTTCCAAGCTGATATACATCACTGCTAGTGAGGATTCACCGCGGTCTGAGCCGTCCCGGAAAGTCAAAAATAGCAGGTCGCCAATGAACACAGGCAAAAGACTTCTTCTCTGATCCTTTATACTTGTTTGTTTTTCCGACATGTTTATACGCAGTAAAATGAGATTCATTCCTCACTTATTTCCAGTTTATTTCTCACCCAGCGAGCAGCTTCAGGCTGTTGTATTAAACTAATGTCTCTGATTCTGCGAGCTGACCGTGCCATGTTAAACATCCTGTTGTTTTTTTCTCTGCAAACACCACAGCGATGATTTGAATTCTTTTATACCTACATGCCGACACACACCTGGTTTTACAGGTTGCATGAACTGGTAAAAAAAAATTCTACCCAGACAATTAGAGGAAGAGCCGTGACAATGTCTGTTCTTCACTCCCCCCCCAAAGGAAAGTAGAAAATATCTACACAACTGACAGTTGTGAGTTTTCTCACGTGTCTTATCTTGCACTTTGCGCATCTCAAGTTCTGCTCTTGTCCTCGGCTGAAGGGTTGAACTTCACCAAACAGTTTCATTTTACTGTACTATAAAGCCACCTTTCAGAAGGTCCCAATGTCGCAATGTTGACCTTTGTCCCCATAACTCCAAGTTGCCAAATCTGAGTAGCGTTGGTTCCTCCATGGCCAGTATTTAAAATTCAAACAAACTAGCTGGAAACTCCGTCAGTGTTTGCTTGGCCACTATGTCTTCTGATCTGGTTACTGACGTTGGTAGGTTGGTCTGACCTTGCTGTTTGCTCCAGTTTTAGGGAAATGGACCTGAAAATGCCTTGCAAACCTTCGTCTTAGCAACTTAATTTAGTACTGATGCAACCAAACATACGCTTTCAAAGGCATCTAGGTGGTTGTGTGAGGTCTCCAAACCTTAAGAATGCCAAATTGTTTTTTCAGCACAGCTTCTGAAATGTGCCAGCCAAAACAGTAAATGTGTTCTGCAGCAACTTGACACGTTTCCTTCCTCATAACTTCCATTTCAGCAGCCAGTGAAAATATTTCAGGATTTATAAAGGCCGTAACAGATAGAAAAAGAGCTGTAATGAATCTATCTAAACATTGTAGCATCTCATGCTACTCGACGCTGCCCCTAGGGGTCAGGGTGGGATTTACCTGTGAATAGTTGTGTTTTAACCTTGAGGGGGACTGTGTGTGTCTGTAGTGGGGCCCGGTCACTAAAGGCCAAGAAAGTGTGTTAGGGGGTTAACTAGCTTCTGGCAACAACAGTGATAATCTATCCACATACCCCACCCAGCTTTAACTTTGCTCCCATGGGTTAATAAATCCTGCATTATAGACCCCTGCTTTGTACCCTCATTCTCCTCACTGAAACCCGCAGTCACTCTCCCTACAATATTTTACTGTTTTAAACTGAGTAGTTGTATGCTACGAGACCTGAAAAGGTGAAACTCGAAATGAAAAGGTCCTTTTGTGTGGTATGTTTTACTGGTTACCCTGGGCATCCCGCTCCTCCCCAACAGAGACACACAGATGCCAAAACCTCCAAACACTTAAATCCTGTTCGCTTCCCATTGTCAGGAGCGCAAGGAGAACGTTCAGCATGACAGTGAACTGCGGACCACGTACTGTGTTCAGTTACAAAACGATACGTACGAATAAATGAAATGAAGTTTTCACTCTGACCCACCGCGGAAATTTCCCTCATCGTACGTTTTCCACTTTCTTTCGCAGGGACTCGGTTCCAGCTGAAGGAAATGAGAGCTTGTGGGTGACCTTACATCAGGTGGTGGCAGACAGCCAGGAAATCCTCCTGCACTTTATAAAAGCACTGACTGAAATGGAGGAAGCAGCCAGTTCACAGTGGGACTGGGGGAAGGGCTTCTCTGCGAGAGAAGAAGCAAGAGAAAGAAGATGCGGCGGAGGAGTAGGAGGAAATGATTATGCGGCTTTCTGTTCAGACATGTTACGTTGGTTCCTCCACATGCAGAAGAAATGGGAAACACCCATGGCTGGGGTATAATGTGGTCAATAAATATATGCGGTACATGGCACTTTACTGCTTCTCAGGATTCCCCATGACGGCCGGTCTTTGAAAAATACAAGGGAATTATTATACTTGCCAGATTGACATAACAGAACGAGTTCTTATACTCATATTGGCAATTTAAAAACGTTGAAATATTTATGACCCACCACCTGGGCAGGGTTGCGGAGGTCCAGAATCATATGGGACCAGGCCATGAAACTGCACCCTGCACGGGACACCGCGGGAGTCCATTGCGGGGTGGCCTCACATACACCTGAACACTCTATGGGCAGTTTGGAATGATCGATGAAGCTGAACGTGCAAACTCAAAAGTCAGAGGTGGATTCAAATCCGCACCTGAACTATCTGAGCTCCGTGTTCCTCCTTAATATCTCCATCTATAGAGCCGAAACTGTTTGTTTGTTTGTTTGTTCTTTATGCACAGCTTTGTTGTTCAAGCAACAGACTTGACATTTGGCACACAGGTACTTCTCGCCCTGAGAGAGGTTTTTGCATAGTCAAACACAAGTGCATAAGTACTAAATGCAAAAACTTTAACAGAAACAAAGTTCAGTAATATATAATGTGTCAATACTTTTTGCCTTTCCACTTTCTGACCAGGGTGGTACCGGGTACCTCGGCTAGTATTTATTATGAAATATTAATTTTACCGTAGTCTGGTGGGCACCGAGAAGGCAGAACTAGTATATGTCCTGACCAGCCGAATTAAAGATTTGTTGTGTTGGAAGTGTTTCTGACCGTTTCAGTGTGACTCCCAGTACTAGTTAAAGTTCCCTGGCCGAAGAGCCCTCAACACAGCGTGCAGAAGACGGTCGAGGCATCACAAGACGTACTACGTTAACAAACGTGACTGACTCGGATCGCCGCACACGTCCGAAAGTCATTTCGAGACAGACAGCGCACTGACATACGTTCACGTATGAAAAGAAGGGGAAAAAAAAAAACAAATTTTTCTTTACGAACGTTACATTTTCGACCAGACATATAAACTCGACATCGCTGGCTGAGTTGCCGCACAGCGGCAGGGCAACAACACGTCGAACTACTGGACTATTATACACAATAAACACACTTAAAAAGTGAATTGTGACAAAGAAAGTATAAACAAGAGATAACAAATTTCAGTTTTCCTCCCCGGTTATGTCTTTTTTAAACATGGCATCCGTTTTACGGCTAAAGGTAACGTATCACCGTGTTTCGTTCCTTTGAGTGAAACGGAGAAGTCAAGATGGAACCATTAAGCGAAGTCCATTGTAATACATGCAAAACGTATAAAAGCGGATGAGCCGAATGGGCTGGATAAAAGGAAAGCGCTATTCATTATGGAAAGCACTTCGCCACCGATAAGGATCTGAGGTGAAGTTTCACAAAGATAACTGACGTTATTCTTCATGTTCCCCATCTGAATGTGTTTCACTCCTGACAGCTTACGGGATCAGAGATTATCAGGGTTTTGTGCAGTGCAAAGCTGGCTGTAATACGTGCACAGCATCAAAGACCTCATAGAAGTAACGTAAAGCATGCAGGTTGACTCTTGCGTTTGACCCCGATCCTCTTCCATTGTTTTCGGTCTCTAAGAGGAGTAGGACAAGCGTGAAGCTAGGCGAAGAGCGCAGCATTTACTTACTTTGCTGATGCTTTTCGCAAACCACCTTATGGTGATTTTCCCATCTGCACAACTGGGCAATTTTTACTGGAGCAATTTAGGGTAAGTACCTTGTTCAAGAGTACTGCAGCAGGCAGCGGGATTCAACCTAGGGCCCTTTCAAGTGCAAGATGGCAGCTGTTACCACTACACCACTATACCACCTGCTGCCCCAAGCTGACCCCCTGTGGGGTTTTAGAGAACGAGTTTCAAATTGAACCCAGAATACCCAGCACGGTGAGTATCTACCTAACTGGAAACCAAATGAAGTAAATAATTACCAAAGGTGAGAAAACCTTCATATTTCTATTTAGAACGCTGGCTTTATGTAGATTTTAAAGATCGTGACTTTGGGATAAATCAAGACTCAGTTGTGCTCAGAGGTTAAAGAGCTACTGTACTAAGCTGGGGTCTCATTTCGATAATTTTTCCCTCCTTTTCCCATTCAGGGTGCTCAGCTATTAATGGAACATAAGTATGTGCACAGCGCAGCAGACAGATAATGGGAACATATATTTTAGACCTACTATTAAACAATTAAGCCTTAAAAAGTTCTCCACACACACTCTTCACACAGAACGTGTATAGAGGTCTAAGTGTTAAAAGCGGATACCATGCGTAGAGCTGCTGTATTGTGTGAGCTGCTGGGTGGTACCCCCCTGAAAGGGGGTGGCTCCCCACTGCCCACCACTGCTTTACCTTGGTGAGGACCAGCTGCTGCCAGTTAAGGGAAATGTTGTGACTTTTTTTAAGGCAGCTAGTCTGAGGATTAAGGAAGGGGATATGAAGGACTTTTTCGTGTGTGTGTGTGTGTGTGTGTGTGTGTGTGTGTGGCTGCTTCTGCTGCCCACCCAGCAGCATACGGTGGAGAATGTGCGCATGGAGAGCCAGCAGGAGTGTTTTTTTTTTCTGTTTTGACTGTGTTTCGGGGGAACTCCCTGAATATTTTGCACTTGTATTTTTTTGCAGGTCTTCTGTTGAATTTTGCAGTGAAGAGGAAAGGGAAGTGTGTGGCATGGGTGTGACTGGAGAAGGCCAAGTATGTCATTTGGGTGGAACGGGGTGGAACCAGAACCTTATCTATGACTCAAAGACAGGTTGTTATGGATGACTGAACTGGATCAGGAAGATGCTTGTAGTCTGGGATGTCCCTTGAAGATGATCCCCAGGTGGGAGGGGCTAGAGAAGTTGGGTTTTTTTGGCCTGCTCCTATTGCAGGTGGCACCACCTTGTCACTGACCTGACGACCTACAGGTATGTTGGGTTGAGTCATCTCCACAACAATGCTGGGTTGTGCTATGGGTGTGTAATGGATGAGCTCCTGAATGCAGACCGCAGCTGGAGATGCTGTTGAGTGAGATTGGCCCAGAGTGGGCCAGTGTTGTCTGAGAGGCTGGGCATGGTGAAGTGGGCTGGAAGTACTTAGAATTCTCAGTGTGAAGGGTGATGACATTGTCAGCTCTCCAACTGAAGCTATAGTGTGGTTTCTCTGCCTATGTCTGTTCTCTCTTGTTTCTTGAGCCATCGGGGGCCATGTCGCTCATCACCCTTCCAGGTGGGCTGCAACCCGACATGCTGCAATAACCATCCGAGGTCCCCGTGTCCTAGCAGAATGCCGCGGCAGTGTCAGAGCCCGCGCTGAACCCAGAATAGGATCTAGTAGTGGTCCCACAGTCCAAGGGTGATCTAGAAGGGGACAACTGAGGGCTTCTCCTAGAGGAGAGGCTGGCGAGCAAATACCTATAGCCCTGTTTTTAGTTTGGATGCTTCAGAGATTAAATTAATTTTGCTTCGAGGTACAATTCCCCATCCGCAGCCTCGGTGATGGACAAATTGTGTGCAGCAGTTTATGCAGACTCGTGCGTGGCAGAAATTCACTTGGATGCTTCCTTTGCCGAATTCCCTCTGCACTGTCACTCTGATCATTTTTATAGCCCACTAGTTTCCATTTAACACAGCCTCATAAACACAGATCTAAAAGCACCCAGATTTGTGTGCTATCATATTACTGTAATGGAGATATAAACCGGTGCGGCACTGCAATGCCACCAAACACGGGGACGCCACCGAACACTTCCGCATCAAATACAGCGAAATACCACGGATTACAAATTGCTCTTAGACACAACCGCCACGTTATTTGTACAACCATAGAGCCATAATGCATTTTTTTTTATATGTGAAGGTTAATCCAACGGGCAGTAAAATGTCTGCTGTGTATCTTCATTATCTGCATTAGGGCTGCTTTGTACGTTGCTAAGGACTTAAACATCACAGTAACTCAGCTCAGTATTAACATGGATTTGTTTAACTGCCTGGATACAGCGGAGCCAATAAAAACTGCCGCTGTTTCCCTAGCAACAGTATCACTGCCTGTTCTAAATGAAGCAACTTGGAAAAAAAAAAAAAAAAAACAAAAGTGAAGAACAGTTGCTAAAATATTAATTGTCTTTCCAAACCAAGACCATCTAAAATTGTTAATAATAAAAACATTTTAAATACTTACATGGAAGCATATTTGAAAGGCGGGACACGATGTTCATGTACACGCTGCAGTTTACATTCAGGGTGTCTCAATTTTGGCCATTGCGTGGAAATTGCGGGGCCATTATTATACCGATATACAAGAATGACATGACACGTAGAAAGAGGAGCAGTGGAGATGTTATAAAGTGATCCTCAGATCTCCTACTGTGACCTCAAAGCAGCCTGACCTGCATTTGGTGGGTGGCCAACGCTGGCTATTTCTGAATCCATGCCTCAACACACACACACACACACACACACACACACACACACACACACACACACACACACACACACCATAACCTGCTTAAGCCCTTCCCAAGAATGAAAAACAGAAAGAGCACTCAGGGGAATGGAAACACACACCATGGTGCCAAGAAGGCAGTTTATCGCTCCAAATGCCAGTGGAAGGGAGACCCAGGACTGTGTGCAGAGCTGCAGCAGAACTTGCGTTTGCTCAGAACGGAAAGACCTTTTAAAATTTCTGGCAAAGGTATGAAATGAAATTAACAGTAATACTGAGAGACAGCAGAATGAATTAAAAAACACCCACCACCAGCTCTCAAACCTCTTTCAGAGTTTCACTTAAAAAGATCCAAATATTGACTTGCTGTTTTATACAGTAAAATATTGCCCCATAATAAACATTGCACCGCTATAAAGACCTTTGTCATTTTTCATGGCAAATTTACGACATCTGAAGCGTTTACAGCCTTTCTAAACGTGGCCATGATCCCAAAAGTGTCCACATTCAAAAAGGGTTTTAGATCACAGACTTAGACACAGCAGTAGGAACATTGAAAGTGAGTGGATCTGAAGATCATTTCAGGGTTTTTTTTAACAAAACAACAGAAAATGGATGCTTAAGCATATGCTAATGGATATAAAGTAATTTAAATAAATCATGGGCAACTCTACAGTGGGCCTTTACTGGACCTTGTCCACGAAGCTCTTCGTGTGCTTTTTATGGAGGACAAAAATGCCTCTTAGCTGAAAGAACGTGATGCTGGAACACATCTTTCTTCAGAGTAGACCTGCAGATAGGATTTTTGTACCAAGAAGGAGCAGCGCGTGGTTCCATAGTTGCATTTTCCACGTATGACCTGCATCCATCCATGCCCTTACAATACAAAAGTAAAGCAACATGTTAAATTACCATCCAGCAGAACCATCTGGATTCAGAACCCAAGACGAACGCGCTAATGTTATCGAAGCAGAAACAGGCCCCAGCCGGATTGAGGAGAAAAATAAAAGGGTAGTGGCACAGTTGGCTTTAAAGTTATGCATTATAATGTGCCAACTGTGACCTAATACTGTTCCGAACCAGTGAAATGTCAGATGACTGTTGTTTATTTCAATAACAAGCATACCAGTTTATTAAAGAACATTTATGTCCGCTGATCTTCTCCGCTGCGCAAAACAACACGCGACAATAAAGCGACTTAATTCCTCATGCCTGAAATGGCTTTCAGTGCTTGCTTTTCCTCATTCACCTCCCCGGTGCGCCATTCGGACCCGGCCCTGTCGCCTATGCGCTCCGGTTCCTCGGGCCACCCGCGGGCGGAAAGGACACAGTGATCGCCGCGGTCACGGCCAGACGCAGCTCTTTTGCACCAACGCGGTTCCGACGCCCGCCCCGCGGACCCGCCCGCCTTCCCCCGAGCAGGGAGACACATTTGCATTTAAATTTAAAATTGCATTTTCTCTAAGCTGCGCCGCTTGTCCGGAGCGACAGGTTCTGTGACTATAGCAAAGGAATGAAATGCTGTCAGAGTAAACAGTGCGCAGCGGGGATACCGGCTCAACACGGTTTGCGCGGTAATAAAAAGGCCCGATTAGACAACCAACCACGAGTGTGAGCGTACGTTCCGCGTTCTTTTTATCATCCTTGTCAGATTTCCTTACAATTCCAACTTTAGCCCAAACGCCCTCACAACGCATATGGGGGGTGGCTAACGTACCGAGCCACCTTAGACGAAGAACGACTACGCAGCAGGTCTGGACTGCCTTACTGCTCAGCAGACCAGGCCCTTCGATAAGCTATTTTGGGATCTCGGTGCGACAGGCTTTCCCCTATGTCTCCGAGAAGCCGATCGTGGAGTTCGCAGCGCAGAAATCCCTAACCGGTCACGAACGTGAGCCGAAGCCAGCTGTCGCCCACCTTACCGGGGGTCCTAAATGCATCTGAAACAGGCCTGACCCGCTATCTATTCCAAAAGTGTGTTCCTATTTCCCAGCGCTGGAATTCATGAACGGCTGCACTGCTTTTTTTATTGATACCGGAGGGTGGCTGGAAGGTGGCTCCCAACAATGCTCCCCATAGAATAATGATGCAAAATCACAACGTAAAATGCGCAATTCAAATTCAAGGCGAAAGCCACGCAGACCCGGAGAAATACAAATGTGAGAAACAACGACAAGGGAATATAAATATGTTAAATGCCGTTTTCGCGGTTCTGCCACAATGCGAAATGCGGATTCCAAGGTGTACGAGGGATTCATCCGACGTCTGCGTTCCACAGCAGGTTGCACTAAAAGTCGAAACATAAAAGTCAGCATTCATTCAGCTGCTCAGAAAACCCTTCAGCATAAAAGAGGGACGTTTGTCTCAGTCCGCGCTGTTGTTATAGATAAATACCGCATGTGTGGCTAAAACCGAAGGGCGTTTATTATTTGTTTTCTCATTGATCCACAACCTTTTTTTTTCAAACTTACACCAGCAACTTCTTACATATCAAGGACGGGTATTTTTACCGTTGGCGCCCGGATCTGATGTTCCCCCTTTTTCTCCACAAGCAAAGTTAACATTCGATTTGCAGGAAAATTCTGGATTTTCCTGACCCCCTTTTTTGGGATGCAACGCGATCGAAGGGCTCCACTGCCTTGCCCCTGTTTTATGTGTGTCAATGTGTTTTTGCAACACAGTGATTCAACCGTGTGGTCACTGCGACCGTAAGGTGGCAGAAATGTCCAAACCCAAACACTTTCAAGCTGAGTGCAAAGCGTAAATGTAGTAAAATTTCATGCATTAATACATAAAGAGCTGCCGAAAATATACGTATAGCTGAATCTATAAGAGTGTCTTCTCTTCGGGATGCACGGTTTTCCTTCCGAATGGCTAATGTCTCTGCAGATCAACGTTATTTCGGTGTCAAGATCGAGACGGTTTATATTTCAGCTCAGCTTCACTGGGATTCTGCTACTGAAGCTGGAAGCTCAACACTGCATGTGGTTCAGTGCAAGAAGAAGCCTTTCTTGCCTCTTGTACAACAAACCAGATTTTAAATGTTTGTCCCAAACCCTTAATCACTTTAACTCAAAATCCTGACCAAATCTTGTTCTTGCATTGACCTCAAATGATAAAAGTGAAATACGGTGCTACACAGCGATTCCCCCATTACCACAAAATAGCTGTTTTGTGTGACTGACCTTAACCCAGTTTGAAATGCTGCTGCAAGCTATTTGTATAAGACATTCCAAAAATAGCAGTGAGTTTAAACAGTT
The DNA here is from genome assembly GCA_900497675.1 of Arapaima gigas. Lineage (NCBI taxonomy): Eukaryota > Metazoa > Chordata > Actinopteri > Osteoglossiformes > Osteoglossidae > Arapaima > Arapaima gigas. The sequence continues at coordinate 185,046 of UFQX01000122.1, read as the reverse complement.
CTTTAAAGAGGAATGTCCTGGATGGGTAGGACTGATCTGCAGTTGCAGGATAACATGTTCCTGAAGTGAAAACGACTAAATCAAAACGTTGGCCGACATCATAACAGTTGATGTTTAAACAACGCGGGATCTAAAAAAGTGCAACTTGTTTGTGTGTTATTTAGCTAAACAGACTGCGTTTAACCCTCATAATAATGTAGCTGAAGACCGCATCGCACTTTAGGGGCACTCGCTGGGGGTACGGACGTTTGTTTCAGGAGCTGGAAGCGTTGGACCGGTTATGCGTTCGAACGGGTGCTCGGTGAGCTGTCCGCTGGGGCTCGGAGTCTGCCGGGGGTCTCACACGAGGCCAGCGGTTTGTCCAAACACTTCCCTCCCAAAAATCCCTTTGGTATCAAATCTTGAAAAAGGATTCGCACGTCTATCTTCGCGATGGCAGGACAGTTAGGGTTCAACACGAGTCCCGCAATACGGCAAACCGGCGGCGTTATCGCATTTCTTTTGCGTTGCGCACGTAGGAGTGTTAGAATTAAGTTTAAACAAGCCACTGTTTTAACGTTAATTGGTTCCGTTCGGGACGCCTCATTTAGAATTTGTAGTCCGGTGTTCTTCAGGACGTGTGAAAAAAGGCAATCGTGCGCCCGATAAAGCCCCGTCTCTCTTCGTTCTAGAAATAGTAACTATTAGGTCTCCTCATTAATGTTAAATATTCAGACAGGACCATTCATCTCCCCCACAGAACGTCCGATCGGATCGGCACCGTTACCTTCTAATAATAGCAGACTTGGTGAAACGTTCAGGCGATTATAGAACCCATAAGGGGCAATGAATGACCAATGGAATTGTCTCAGTATCAAAGGTAAATATAATAAGAAATAATTTCACCGAGGATCACGTAAACTCTACATTTTGCATGTGCTATTGGCATTGCAGGCCACTGCGTAAAGAAGATAAACACCACGTCTGTCTTTTTCAGAACTTGTTGTTATATTAACTTGACATTGCGGCCCGACTGGAAGAAGATGATGACATTTGCTGGTTGTGAGGAGCAGAAATAATGTGCTACACGTCTTATACTTGACGCAGTCGCCACCGGACCGCTTTCGTTTAAAATAAACCTCGGGGGGGAAAGACCACAGAAATTTAATCTTTAAACGTAAGAATGTTAGGATTAGATTTTTCTTTTGATTCGAAGAGCATTTTTTCAAACACTGAAGACATTTATTAGACATACCATTATGTAAATGTGAAAAACTTCTATTGTATTGTCATCTACTGGAAGATTTAAAATCGAACATGCAACACTTACAAATGAAACATTAACGTTTTATTACCTGACACGTAGTTCATTTTTTCAGTTCTTGTAAACATAGTTTTTTTCTAAAAAATATAATGCATTGTAAATCCTGTTTTCTTCCATATATAAAAAAAATTATATTTACAAGAAGTGAAAAAAAATAACTATATGTTAACAAATAAAGCCAATAGCTTATGCTAGTGTGTACATATATGTAGTAAATTTAGTGTGTGTGTGTGTTTTATACATATATATATATATATATATATATATATATATATATATATATAGATAATTTCTTCACTCAACTTTTGTTACATGCAAAAAATCAGTGTTGAATTTTGTTGCAATTCTGCAAAAGCAAGTAATTTCACTTGTACATGTGAAAACTCACAAATCAGAGACTCGTATCGCAAGGGATCCCTGTATTCACATTCAGTTGTACAAACACGGTAGAACTTTGCTCAGGTATCACGACGGTGTACATGTGCTCATATTCCGCAAAGGTTTTATATCTCTAACGCAGGCGGAAAAAACAAGACAAACATTGTGCATAAGGAGGGAGTACATTTGAATTTTTGGCAACTTCTCCTGTGAGCAGCAACAAAAACTGACAATGACTAAGAGCTCGGGCAAGAATCCAAATGAAAATGCAAATTAAAAGTTCCAGTGAACTTCCTTAGTTCCACCAAATTATGCAGAAAACGTCTCTTGCAGCTCAGCACGATGAAAGTTAAATAGCAGGCGGTGGAGATGTTCTGAAAAAAGGGCACGGAACTGGTGTTTGGCGACCTTGTTGGAGACATTTTCCCTACACAGACGGAGATGCTGATCTTCATCACAGGCGTTGTGATGAAGAAGCTTCATGCAAGACACAATTTCAGCTGTCGTATTTCAGTCCGGCACTCCAGTGAGAAAAAGAGATTCATTTTCAGATCGGTGCCACAGAACGTGGAAAGTTACCTGTTTAGCCGGTCAGGTAAATTCAAAGGTTTGTCGGTCACCGACAAGTTAAGCGTGACAGCTGCCATTATGCCGCCTCACCTTGTTTTTGTTCTCCTGAAACAAAATGTAATATTTTTCTCAATATTTAACTGAGATTGCCATCTTGTTGCTTTTGCTAAGTTCACGCGAGGCGGCTCTCCACCACCGATTAGGTGTCTAACACCTTTTTTTGTGCCATTCAACTAACCCCAACCCAAAGAAACCGTAGCTATATTCCTAGGCGCCATAAAACCCCAGGTCCGAGCTTTAACGTTTAAACGTCGTTCTACTTTTCTCTCGTATCATTTCATCATCGAGACAAGCTGATTTATTTTCACTTTATCTGGATCCGTGACTCTCTCATTTCGTTGCTATATTTCAATTTGATCCTGCAACACAGTGAAAACAGAAATAATCTGTTTTGGGGGGGTTTGAATATGTTGCGGTTCATTCACCCACGTTTTAGCAGTTACAGTTATTCGTAAATTTGGACATTCTTTTTGGTTAATATGCAACGTTGGACCTTAAGTCACGGACTTTTAAATTTATAAGAGACTGTGAAAGTAATGAACTGAATAGAGTAATGATTACTTTACAAGCCACCACACCTGAACAATGAAGTACTTGAATAACTGATTCATTTGTCTAGTTACTTGACTTCTAATGTTATGGGTTTTAAACCCCACCACACACTTAATCATTTCTATTTCCTTAAAACTGAATATGTTTGTTTTTTATGTACAGCTTTTTTTTGTTTTTTTTTTCCCAAGCCACAGAATCGAAACTTAGCTTCTCACTCTAAGTCGCGCAGCAAAGTTTATTAAAGCGGAAAAAAGTGAGTCAGTATTTGGGAAATTTAAAATTTGGGCTTTCTGACAAAGATCAGAGGCGCGAGAAATGGTGTCACGTGCGGCACATGGTGACGTCACGTCGTCACGCGGGTGGATTTTGACATCTCACACACACGCACACACAGAGCACCAGGGAAAACTTTTATTTCACAAACTTTCATGCAGTTGAGCCAATTGCATCATTTGACATGAAAACCATCTGGCCTGTAGTTCGAAAAGCTTCGATCCTGGTGGAATTTGCTCTTATTCTTTTTCTTCTCTAACGTCACCGTTATTGCTGCCGTCCCATCGCGTTGTCACAGCGACGTTTTCTGCGATAGTTTGCTAATCGGCACTCGCTTGTCAGAAATTTCATTTCTGTTGACTTTATCTTTTATCTGAATGTCAAAAGCGGCTTTTAGTTAGTTCACACATGCATGTGGTTAATGAGTAAAATGTTTGTATTGTGCACCATTTGTACTGGGCTGAACTGGACGAGTATGTCGTTTCCAAAACAAACCATATAACTGAAAACATAGTATGAAAACAGTCTAAATAAAAGCGATTAAATACATGCAGAGTTTGTTCCTTTCTTGCTGCCGGTGGTTTCCCAGAAAACGATCACGGCGATCTGCAATACTTTGGGAATTGATTTTTTTTTTTTCTGCTCCCACCTGGCTTTGCTGTCTGAAGACACATTAAACCAAAGAGCAAGTCCAGAATCGATCTCTTTCTGGACTGAAAAAGACTGTATGGTTGCAACCGCAGGAGGCCTGAAATAACAAATAATCAATCTGTGCAAGTGCTTATAAATGTAATGGAGACTAAATATTCACATGAATATTTCATTGTCTCTGGTAGCAAAAACACTGGGTGATGTTCACTGGAATAACTTAGGGTAAGTACACTACTCCAGGACACTACAACACAAGGTGGGATTTGAACCTGTGTACTTTAAATATACCAGGCCGACACTAATCCTTATGGAACCTGCTGGCCTGTATACACTACTGACTCAGTTATTTCCACCTGGGGTGCAAATGTGGTGTTTGGGAAGAACAGTTTTCAATTATTCTGATGCATGTTTTGTTATTGCGTTTTTCCTCTCCACATTTGGACTTTGACTGGTGCGTCATTCTCTGCAGCGTCCGCCTGTCTGACTGAACTAACAACACTTATGTACTAAGTGCTTTAAGGGTAATGCAGTTTGGTCATTATATTATATATTATTACTGTTTACCTTTCCACCTGACCGACTGCTGGGTAAGTCAACTAGTAAATAATAATGGAAAAATTCGTCTAGTGGTGTTGCAGGTTTTGCTGAGGCTGCAAATGGGGAAAAAAGTGAGAAGTGAAATCATGTGCAGATCCATGTCGGAAATACATGTTTGTATATCAAACAAACCTAAGCATTATTTATCAGTCACTGGACCATCCATGATTTGCCCATCAACCACCTGCGGTACGAGAATGTTCACCAAATTTTGAAACTGTTACAATTCGAGTGACCCTTAACCTCACACCATCAGTTTCTGAAGACCTGTTTTTGCAATTGTTTACCATTGCGGAATGTGTGTATTTGCAAGAACCTGTGAGCATCAAAGGTCCACCAGGTGACAATGAAATGTGTGCTGGTAGTGCAGGGATCAAAGCACACAGGTATCACACCTGAAGCAGCAGGAGGGACCGGGACAGGAGGCAACTCGCAGCACCTAGAACCCTGATGTGACACAAGCCTGAACGCCAAGTGGAGTAGAGTACTTTAAAGGAAGAAGATAAAAGTTGTTAAAGGGAGCTGTGGAGAAGGTGTCGCGGTGGCTGCAGATCAGGAGAGGTGAGCTGTGGGTTTAAGGTAGCGCTAGTTCAGGTCACATCGTCCTGGGTAAGGGTGCCTGTTGTTGAAAAACCTGAAAACACCCCAGGTTACATCGCTCAGTATGTGTCCAGATGCCCAAGATATGCAATATAAATGCATTTAATTTTCACTACAACTTTTACACGGCAGTGCAATATGGCTAATAGAAAGAGTCTCCATTTTCTACATTGTTAAGTGGTCTGATCATTTCAGCCTAATTCTGGCCGTCCTAAAAGCATCGGGGTTCTCTGTCTCGCACCCCTTTGTTTTGGGATGAGGACCCAAAATTGGGCAGGTGTCAGTAATGTAGCTTCTCATAATGGAAAACAATAGTTTCATTGTCAACAGGCAGAAGAACAGAAAAACAATCAGAAAAGTCCTCTGCTAAGTAATATAACAACTTGTCTGTCGATACAAATGTACCCACGATAGTTTAAAAAAGCGTCAAATATGGTGCTAAGGTAGGAATTCGATTTTATTTTTTATTTCTCAGGCATACTAGGCGGATACAACGAAATAGCGGAGGAAAGAAAACAACAGTGATGCAAATTCCCAGTTACAACAAAAACAATTAAGACTGCGTTGCTGGGAATGCTGGGAATGCTGGACCTCCTGTAGCTGGGCTCCTGAAAAGGTTTTTTTCAGTGATACAGCCAGCGAATCGACCGCCCTTTTTGATGTCTCACAAAACAGTTCAAATACGATTTAATATTTGGAAAAATGCAAAGATTACACCGAGGACGGAATCCATAATGATCTGAAGATGTTTAGAATTTCAAACTGCAGTACCTAGCTTTTGAATAGATTTCCCCAAAATACCGAGATTATAATTCAATTTGCATGGATGTTACATTTTATACAGTAATTCTCAGCAGCCTTGTTAATAGTTAGTATTTGTTAGGGGGCAAGATATCAAGAAGAAGAAAGCAGAACCAAGAATCACACCTCCCTCTGGATCTGCTTAATTCTTGGGTCTAGTTCATTTTTAGCTGAGCTTCTTGCTGTGTATAATTATGACAACTATTTTTCAGCAGTTTCTGCTCTGGATGCTCTCAGAGGGCTCAGAAGCCCAGTGTTAAAATAATTCCAACAGGAACAGTCTTCTGTTTATGCCAGTGTTCTTCACCATCGATGGATTCAGACCCGACGTCTCAAAATTATCTGCACGCTGATCCGCATAACCTCGAGAACCGTAATAACCGAGGATAAATCCACGCCCTCTCGCAAATAACTTTTCTGCAGTGTTCGGAAGACACGAGCAAAACGCCTTTATTTCTGACGGGGCTTCAAAGCCGGATCTCTGGCATTTCCTGTTTTCATACCTTCTGTTGTCCTCGGCTCCTCTTGATTTATACTTTCTTGTGACGGTTTATTATTCATTTCACCCAACCGGCATCTCAAAAATGGAAAGTAGATGTAGCGGATCTCGTGTCCTATTTTTGCAACCACCTTAAGGAGCGGCTGGTTGGAATAACAATATAAAACACGGAGCCCATAATCCGCGGGGACAGGATGGCCTCAGATAACCTCGAGATTCTGCCAGCTTTCATTATCAAACTCCACTGAGCACAAAGGGCCCACTTAATAAACCGTCTCAGTCGCTCTTGTTTCCTCACATTGTTATTGGTTCACCTCTCCTCCCATTAACAACTGCCGCCATATTAAAGTATAAACAGCGCGAACCAAGGCGAGGAGCTTTTTTTTTTTTTTCCTGTCGGGGGTCGTTCCTTAGCACAAATACCCTGCATTGCAAATTTATTAGCATCCAGAGCAGAAACTGCTGAAAAATAGTTGTCATAATTACACACAGCAAGAAGCTCAGCTAAAAATGAACTAGACCCAAGAATTAAGCAGATCCAGAGGGAGGTGTGATTCTTGGTTCTGCTTTCTTCTTCTTGATATCTTGCCCCCTAACAAATACTAACCATTAACAAGGCTGCTGAGAATTACTGTATAAAATGTAACATCCATGCAAATTGAATTATAATCTCGGTATTTTGGGGAAATCTATTCAAAAGCTAGGTACCGCAGTTTGAAATTCTAAACATCTTCAGGTCATTTTCCAATATCTGAAGCCAAGCTGACTGTTCTTCACTTAGCGTCTTACTGTGAACACAAAGCGAAGTGCCGCTCCTTCATTTTCCGTACGACATATTAGTTTAGAGATGTTAAAAGTGACAAGAAACAGGTAACGGTGCTTTTTGACTGTTTGTTCCGTGTGAGCAGTAATGGGAGGTAATAATTTGTGTCATTGCAACCTGCAACTGAACAAAGCCATTAAACTTGAATGTGGGTTTGGAAATATAAATACTGTAGGTACAAACTGCCGAAGGACATCAGCGTCACACCCTTTACCAGTTATGTAGAAGCGGGAAAAGACGCGGTGAACACAGCGAACGTGGCAAAACGGTACATTAATTCTTTAAGAGAACGAACGTTTCATATTTAGATTTCAGATGATCATTTACGCTCTGCTTTGGTGTATATAGCTCACATATAGCAGCAGCGATGCTGCTGTGGCGCTTTAAAAGGGCTGTAAGACGAAGAATAAGAGGAGACCAGAGCATGACACGATGCACCACGGAACATCCGCTGGGGGTAAAGCTGATGGGATGACAGTGCGGTTGGAAACCTGCCTCCTAATCGTAGGAAAATATAAATTTAGAAACTGTCACTATGTTTACCTGATGCACAGAAAAGGAAAAAGATTAACAGCCTTGGCTGCAGTTGTTAAAGTTGGAGTCTCACGCCTGTTAATTCAATTCAGTTCAATTTGTTTTTATGGAGCGCCTCTTGTCACACAGCGACCCAGACTGCGGAACAACAGATTAAAAAAAGAAACAGATAGATACACAGTAAGCGTACAGATAAGAGGGTAGCTATACATTTAAAGCGGAGAGGAACTATACTGACTGAAAGCGCAATAAAGTAACCTGGCAAGTGAGGCGAGGAAGAAAAAAAGATTTTAGATGCACGCATTCACACACACACACACACACACACACACACACACACACACACACACACTTACCACAACATGCCTAAACACTGGTGCTGAATAACTGAATAATCTATTCAGTCATCTATTCAACCCTTTTCCAAATGGATAAGTCCAGCAGATTAATGCGCCACGTCGGAACACATTTACTGGCTCAGAATAGTTCCGTAGACATGACAGTGATTTTACTTCAGCAGTCTGCACAGTTCCTGGATATCATTGCGAAAGAGTATTAAGGGATGAAGCAAAATGCAATGTCAACAGCAGGAAAGTGTCACCATAAATGTGCAGGAACTGTCTGACATTTTCGTGGCGGCGTGGGCTATGATCCCAGGGGAAGCTTTCTTTCTAGTGGAGCACTTCTTTCAGTTGAAAGCTTGAAGAATTCAAGCTGTTCTGTGGGCAAAAGAGAGTTATACGACCTGGTGTAGCTAAAAATCGACCTGTGAATCCATTTTTAGTATTATGCCCCAAAAATGAATATATTCACCTTCACATTGTAGCATTGAGAGCTTTCCTGCCCAAAAGAAAAACCAGAGCTTTTGATTTTTTTTATTTTTTAATGAAATGTTACGAAACGAAAATTCTTCATTGTGTTTAGAATGGACCCTGTACAACCTTATGTCAGCAGAAAAATGGCAGTAATCTTTAAAAATGAACATTTTAAGTTTAGTTTCAACTTTCATCTATTCTGTAATGATTATTGAATGTAAAGGAATCTTTAAAGACTTCTGGTCTGCTAGGTTTAGTCATCGTTTGTATCTCTTTATTTTAGTTTTCTTGCAGAATTCAAATGATGACTAAACCACACAGACAAAACAATAACCTCACGAGATTTACGATGCAAATCACAGAACTTCCATGGCCAACTGGAAAAAAAATGTTTGGTGGGATTGAGGAGTGGGGGGTACAGTGGAAAGAAGATTGTCTGAATGTGTGGGTGGGAATTGAACTGTTCTTGGACGACCCCAGAATGGAGAAGAGTAACATTATCCCATATGACAGTGTAGGCAGTGGGGTGTGGGGACCTGTGCTGTCTCGGTGGGGGGTTGAATAACACCTCGGACAGTCCGCTGAGGGATTCCACGAGGAGTGTTGTGTTGTATGGACCAGTATGACCCATGTGTGGTATGACCTGATGATGGACCACCCCTTGTAGACTGATAGCTGCACATATTGCCCCCCCCCCCCCCCCCCCCCCCCCCCC
>UFQX01000122.1:117060-175853 GCA_900497675.1 Arapaima gigas | reverse complement strand
GTGGGATGACCTGATGATGGGCCCCCCCTTTTAGACTGATAGCTGCACATATTTCCCCCCCCCCCCCCCCAGGCCTTGTCCAGGGACATCCACTGTTGCTCTTTGTCTGGTGATGTTCCTGCTGCTGCGAAGCCTTTCAGCCAAATTGAATCCAGCCTCATGACCATAGACATCAACTGGTGCAGCATTCGCATTGAGCTCCAGTGTCCTCTGGAAGAAGACATGACCATGCAGCAACGCAGTGACCACACAGAGGGCTGTAAAGCGATACTTGTACACGCGCATGTTCCATATCCTTCACACGGTCTTCTTTGAGTTCTGCACGGTACAGAGACAACAGTCACTGTGTCTCACTGTGACAAGCCAGAATTGTGCAACTTGCCGTGAGACTTACCTGTTTTCAGGGTGAATTGCAGCCACAGTGAAACAGCGCAAACTGGGCTGGACTTGCCATCCAGCTTCTCGCAAGTTCATGTCGTGTTTGCTGACACTGTCGCCCACAGTTGCTCTTAACTCATTTCATGTGTATCTGTTTCTACCTCCTCCCCTCTGTCCTCTTTCTCTGTGTCACGTTTATATACTAAAGAATATGGGGGGGGGCTGAGTTCATCAATTTGGATGACTGTGTTTGCACAGGTGATGGAGCAGCTCACTGTGTTCTGCTTGCCGGTTGAGCTGTTTCTGCAGACGGAACCGGTTTGCTCGCGGTGATATCTGTGCTGCTTCGCTGAGATGTGTGTGTAGAGTTTTGCAAAATGTGCGTGTGTCAGAACTGCAAACCGTGTCGACGCAACAGGGATGTGTTAATAATTGTTGGCACAAAGAATACGGATCTGCGGCTTCAGCGCGAGAGACTGATCACTTGGTGAATTCATTCAGTCATGATGCACAACTAGCTGGGGAAAACCGTAAAACATTTATTAATACATGTGCAAGCTACTCCATCGGTTTCTTAAAATATGTTCTAACAACATTAAGATGTCATTGCAGTACAACAATCCCTCAGTACCGGAGCTGTGATTTAAGCTGGATGGAGGTCCTTTGCCCCTCAGGGAACTGAAAAGCCTTCCTATGCTGGACAAGTAAACTTTAAAAAGACATTTTAGAGCTGCAAACGCAATTGAGGACCATGATAGTAACACAAAGAGGGGCTTTGCTTTCAACGGCACAGTTGAGGGTCCTGTTGCCGGTTATAAAGAGATTTATGAAAGAAAGTTATGTGAAGGCAAATGAAGAGCCCGGTGGAAGCTGTTAACCTTGATTTTTAAATCAATCTATCTAAATGCGTGTGTTTACACTCATGTGCTTAAGTGAATTTTATCCGATTTGAGCCAAACCTTAGATTTGATAACAACTGAAAGCAAAATTGACGACACGGTCCTTGTTTCCCCGAAGAGGAAAATGTTTAGGAGATGTTTGGGCGAAAAAGTCAGCAGCGTGGAAATTTTCTGAAGTCCGTGAGAGAGATGAGTGTCGACATAAAGATGTTGTTTCAGTGCGACTTCTCATGTCATGGAAAAGAGATGCAGAGTTTCCTTCAACAAGGCAGAGATGCTCTTGTTTGTTAAGAAAAACCTCCCCCTTATGCTAAAAAAAGAATGATGCACTTGTAGAAAAAAGTGTTCTCATTATTATGTGGTGATATTTATTTATTGCTGTACTGTGTTACTGTTTTTTTTCAGTTTTCCTTCTTTCAATCGCTGTTCATTTCCTTTCTATCAACAAAATGCGACATGTGTCATACAGCATTTAAAGCTACAGCTTACAAAACCCTTCAGCGTTCAAGGATCAGGTAACAGGCAAACATGGTTCAGCCGTTGCCGTTTATTCTAATGAATGTTCATGATCTGCAAAACTGAAATGCAAAACAAATGAATGTTACATTTGTCTGTAATTTTTACCCAGGCAGATGTGTCAGCGTGTACAGTACTGTGCAAAAGTGTTACTTGTGCCACTTGAATGTGTGTTGAGAAGTACAGGTAGATTCTGATCTACCATCAGGGAGGTTTCTGGTTGGTCCCAAATTCATTCTGCAGCCTGAGAATGACCTCAAACACCCAATCTCAGTCATACACAACTATGTTGAGCAAAAAGAAGGAATCCTGCAACAGACGGTCTGGTCCCCACAGAGCCCTCATCTCCACATGATCGAGTCAGTCTGGGAGGACATGCAGAGACAGTCAAAGTCTGCAGAAGAACTGTGGCCAGTTTGGAAGAACCTACCAACCTGTACCTTAAACTGCATGCAAGTTTGCATAAGAGAATTGATGGTGTTTTAAAGGCAAAGGGTGGTCCCACCAAATATTGATCTGACGGAGGTTTTTTTTGTCTACTGCACTTTTTAGAAGGTTTATTGATTCATAAGTATTCATGGCATTATTTCTGGAACCGTCCTCCCTTTATAGTGTTTTTCCCACAGGTGCCTAAGACTTTTGCACAGTACTGTATATCGGTACCGGTCCTGACACAAGGCAGTAGGCGGCACCAGCACAGAGTTCCCTTATCATGTATTTATTAAGAAACTACAGATTAATTTCTTAAAACAAGAAGGTCAGTAGAAAGAATAGCCCTGCTAATGGCGAGATTTTAGCGCGATTAAAATCATATGTATTATCAAAACGCCTATTTCACTATACAGCCGCAGCAAGTTTGTAAAAACGAATAGGCAGCAGTTTCAGAAAACAAGTGCAAAACCTATACAGATGTAGAAAGAGCCTGGCGTATAATTCCTCACAACGTATTAACTGGAGGGAACTCATGATTATTGTGCTGAAATTATACTGTGTGAACACTTTGCAAAGGCCCTGTACGAAAAAAAGATTTAAAAAACCGGTAAGCGGTTGACTGTCATTATCATCATTATTTTAACATCGTGGAACTGCCTGCTTTCCCTGTGAGAAATTAAATCTGTCTCATCATTTCTTTTTAGCAGAACAAAAGTCCATTTGCTAAGCCCTTGCTTCATAGGAAAATGATTTGCATGTATATTGCTGGATGTGAACTTGGACATCACAGATGCATAAATCTATACATTCACCATAGGGCTGAAATGTATGAACTGCATGAAGGCCCAGCTGAAAATGTCGCACACGAACTCATCTTAAACCCGAACCCACTTCCGGAGATTTCTCCTTGTTAGAGGAGAACCTTTTATGTAAATAGCGCTATTTTGATTTAAATATCTATTTTTTTATTAGGCTACCCATCCACTCTATTTTCAGTAACTAGAGTCACGGTGTTATCGACTCTATTTTGGAGGCACAGCAGGATATTTATGTGAAAAATATCTAACATGACACAGTCGGTAATAAACAGCAGCTTCATAAGTTAGTCATGTTTTTCTTTACGCTTCTGCCACGTTTTCACTCTAGACCAGAATTTACACGCTACAATTCTAGCCTTCATTACGATTCCATGTGTCGTTCAGGCTTTTATTAATCGCTAAAATAAGAAGAGAAAAACAGGAAAGAGTATATTTTTTACTATTTCACAATCACGATCCTTTTTGTCTTTTTTAAATGTTTATCATTATTTGTGTTTACATCTTCTTTCAGATTACTGTTAGTATTGACAATTCAGGGCCCTTCGAAGCAGCACTTTCTTTCCTGCCGCTCATCATTAGTCAATCCACGTGAAGATAAAATTCTCACACAGCCTCGAAGGTTAAACTTGAAGTATTTCCCTGAAAGAGATAAAATCCCGGGGGGGGGTTATCAGCAAGTGAAATGTCAGCAACGTGAACGAGCGATTCTGAAATTGTGATAGACAAGGCAGTTAAAGACAAATAAGGGTTGATGTGATTTCCCTGAGCAGTAGGATTAAACCTGCTGATGGTTCCAGGCACTGCTCTCTCAAAAATCTCAATCAGTCTTCCATGACTTTATATCATGTTTGTTTTTTATGATTTTGGGGTCTGTAATAACTTTTCTCTCCTCACACAAATAACAGGAGCTTCAGAGAGAAAGAAATCTTCAAGCACGAGCAGGGAGAGTGGGAAAAGGTTAAAATGGTCACAATTAGTTACTTTCTCTGTTTATTTTATGTTTAACTTGAAACAAATCTTTATTTTCCATAGCAACACCATTAATTCAAATTTGGTTCATTCTCAAAGCTGTTTACATGGTTTTGTTGAGTATATTAAGTTCCATGGTAACCTAGAAAACCTATTTCCTAACTGTATGCCAACAATAACCACATAGATAGATAGATAGATAGATAGATAGATAGATCACCTACAGAAGTGCCGATCATACAACTGTGGAATGGACCTCATCTGGCACAACAGACTGATTGACTGGTCCTCATAAGGTTGACGTGACTCAGGCACTTCTGGTTAAAAGCTTTAGTGTTTTTTGAGAACTCCAGCCTGTTCCTGTCCACCTCCTCTCCATCAATGAGTAGTGAACACTGTGGATCCATAAACTTCATGAAGCCCAACGTCATCACTTCATCTGTCCAGTTGTTTCATTCTGAACCACTCAAAAGACATTACTCGGTGTTTTACAGGAGTGGCATGTACCTTCATTTATTGCAACTTCTCCCCACACTGCTCAGGCTGCATGTTGTTGAGTGCATGGAAGAAGTGAAAAGCATTATCCTCACATTGCTGCCTGTGTCATCCAAATGGGTGCAAGTGGGAGTAAAGTCTGTCTAGCAGGTAGATTTCACCGTCAGATCCGGTGTGGTTGTTAATAGGCAAACTGGAGTCCAGTGCAGTCTTGCTCAATCATTTGGGGTGTCTCTTTTTGACATGTCCGTTCAGAGCAACAAGGTGATATAAAGCTAATAACCCCTATAAAAATGACGGTTACCTTTTTTTGGGAACTGGGAGCAAGATTTTCCACATCACTGGGAGCTTTTCCAAACTTCAGCTCAGGTTAAATACATCCTGGAAACCTCTGCATAGCTGCTCTGTAGAGTCCTTCACTTCTTCACAAATGCCATTGGGCCCTGGAGCTTTTCCCCAGCAAAGAGGAAAAAGCACCACTGGCAGAGTCAAGCTGTATTTTTAGAGAGAGGGCAGAGTGGTATAGGGGAAGGATGAGTAGAAAGCTGTTAGATAGGGTCTGGAGGATCCTGAAGATGAAGAACTGAAGTAGAGGCAGCCTAGGTATACTGAAGAGGTCTGGATCTCTAAAGAGAAGAATACTACCAGGACTGATCAGTTCAGGATTACCTGTCTACTTAGTGTGGAAGGTAAGATATTCTTCAGCATTGTCCCTCAGCATGTAACCACATTCCTCCTCAAGTATGCATATACTGAGAAGTCAGGAGACACAGAACAGTCCCCTTGGTAATAAAGAGGAATAAAGAGGTAAGGTAGGTGTGAGCAAAGGAGACTAAGCAGTGCTGTGACAAGATCAAGGATTTCATTCAGCATTATTACAGTGATTTCACAATGCCGGTCATAATAGGAATGGTATCATCGGAGTGTCAAGTGTAATCACCTGGGATACACTGAGTTACAGGCTGTCAAATATCAGATCTGTTCAGTTAAGTAAAATCTAACGTTATTACATTTTCTATCTGCAGTCCATCGACACATTTGGGAAGACATGAGGATGGTGTGTATTGTAGCAGCCAGAGGTGTTGACTGGTAAACCAAAGGTTACTCATATGAGTCTCACTCCCCCCTTTCTGCTGTGCCCCCAAGGAAGGTCATTACCCAGAATGGCTCCAATTCAGTAAATACCCTTGTGTATAAACTAGATTAGTTCATTGAATACACAGCAAAAAAGAGATATTTAAGCAAAGCAGCAAGGTGAGGAAAAGGACATTAGAGTATTAAATGAATAAAATATGATTCTCTGGGAACACATCCAAGATGTTAGATAAAAATACGGCCTCCTCGCTGTCAGCGGTATGACAGGGAAAGTTTCCTACCCAAGACCTACTTGACTAATTAACTTTTTGCTTTACAATGTGAACTTATAATTTTCCATTTTTTCCATTTCCCATTTCAGCATTTCTGTGTTAAAAATATCCCTTGCAGAAATAAAAAAAAAATCTAATTCATTTCATTCCGAATAGTTGCAGATGAGCCTCAAGCGGGTGGCAAGAATTGTTTTGCTTAATTGTGTCCCTTAACAGTTCAAGCAAAGCTGTTAGCCTTATTTATGAATATGAAACAGTTTACCGTGTATTCGGCCTGGTCTATAGTTTGCTTTGCAGCCCCTGAGTTGTGGATTTGGATCCATGTTTTGAAGTGGTTCATGGTGTTAACAGTTTCCATGTTTGGTCCACATTTGCAGTCCAACGACATGGATTACACAATGGTCACCCCTTCTGAACCTTCTGTTACTATGAACACTATGTTAATTTGACTTGACAGCATTTACTCTCCACCAGAGCACCTGGAGGGAACAAGCCAAATGCTCTTATTATCAAGAATCTCTCATTATATATGTATAAAATATCCCACACTGTCTGATTCTGTTCCCCTTATGTTGCTAAACATGTTTACAAGAGTAAACTTTGGTGCTTTGTTGAGAAGCCTGCTTTTCTGGTCCAGTGGCTGCTTCCATCAAGCAGATAAGTCTGCTTTCTTTCACCAAGTGGTATTAAGACCACCTCTCCTCACTTACAGCAAACTCACATTGCTGTCATCTACCACTTAAACCCTCATTCATTACAGGGAGGTAATCTTGACAGACACAGGGTACATGGTTGATGATGGGAGCAGGTACAGGATAACAGGAGGCAAAGCAAACATGAATCGGACAGGGTATGAACAACACAGGAACTGTGGAGATTCTGCAATGGAGTAACAGATTTTCATGCTTTTAAAGACTTAGCTAATGAGCATAGTGGCAGCAGGTGTGCACAGTCCCGCTGGAGTATTCAGTGTGGGACCGTCTGGTGGTCAACTAGGAAAGTGCCTTCAGGGATTGTGGGACAATCATCTTCTTTCTTATGTCTGCAGCTGAGCGATGCAAGTTGTCTGGCATGCACTCTGGCAGACATTCCTTCATGAACTCTTCTCTGGATTCTGCTTCTTTGGGCTCTCCTTGTAGTTTCATGGGACTTGAGCCTTGGCATCTGCATTGTATAATGCTTCACACCCCTGACCTTCAAACTAATTGTACATTCCAAAAAGTCATTCATCACATGAATGCTGTTTGTGATATAAATCAGGCACGCCAGTGTCTTCAGCGTCAGTTAGGGTTCAAATGAGCATTAGAATGAGGCAAAATGAGTAACCTTAATGACTTTGAACAGGTTATATCTATTGAGCTAGACATGTTGATTCTAGCATCTCCCAAAGTCATCCTGGGTGTTTCACGCACAACCATTTCAGGGGTTTATTGAGAATGGAGTGAAAAGCAAAAAAGTACAAGTGAAAAGCAATTCTGAGAACAAAAACAGCTTGATCAGACAGGTCAAAAGAGGATGGTCAGAATGATCTGAATTGTGCAACAAACAGACAAAACACATCCACATTCCACGCCTGGTGTACAGAGTGCCTGCTGTTCCACAAGAACATCAAAACTGGACCACTAAGGAATGGAAAATGTGCTAAGAACTCAATGGGTCCAATTGTTGGATGAATCTGAGTTACTTTTGAATCACGCTGATAGAAGGATTAGAATTCTGCACGAGCAACATGAGTCCATGAAGTCATTCTGTGGTGCCAACCGTATAGTCCCATGGTGGCAGTATGATGGTGTGGGGAATGTTTTCCTGGCTTACATTAGGGCCCTTGTTACCCGCTGAAGAGCATCTCAACTACACGGTGTATCTGACCAGTGTTGGTGAAGTTGACAATGAGTTTTCATTGCTTCACAGTGACCTGCAGTGACCTGCACAGTCTCAGCGCAGCAGTCCACTTTGCAGAAACTACACGACACAGTTATTTCCATCATGGTACAGCATTCCTGCACAACACATCCGGCATGTTGTACAATCAAAGCCCAGACAAATTCATGCTGATTTGAAGGTCAAAGGAGGCACAACACACTACTAGACACGTGTACCTAATAAATTGACACTCTGTGTATATTAAAAAGCTGTTCTCTCTACATAGTCTAATACTTATACTTACTGACCTGAACTCACTGATATTTGGCAACATGATGGATTTTTTTGCTGCTGTTGTAAGATTGTGATTTACTATCATCAAAATTAAAACAATTTCAATTTCTAGTCCATTATTTATATAATCTAAATATTACATTTATGCATTTCATACGGTCACCATGCCAAACTCTTGTATTCTAGTATTATTTGATGCGAGGTGAAAAAATCCCCGTGAAACGATAATCGATCCCATTTTTAGTGCTGTTCCATAACCACTGGATTTAAGATGCTACGGGATGTTTTGCTCAAGCATTTTTTCCACAAATAAAGAAAACAAATGGTTTAGGTATTGAAAATGATAACGCTCCACTTTCCAAGGGACAATGCCTGCAGTTTGAAAAGATCAACCCGATTCTGTACATCAGTAGTTCTTTCATTGCCTGTGCACCTATTCCATTTGCTGCACACAAACAGTTAGGAATCACAGGCGAAGGTAGCTATTCAGAGAGAAGCTGATGAAGCTACACAAAATGGACAGTGTTCATTCAGGATGGGCAATGAGAAGGACATTTTGGATGAAGGATGGGGGTTTCACAGAATGACTTCTTCACACCTCCTCCTGGGTTACTGCAATTATTAAGTCATTTAATCATGTTGTCAGATGGTTGACATGTCCTAATATTATACCAGCAGTCTCTGATCCTGCCAGTTATAGATATGAGCACAGCGCTGCAGGGTGCTCCTATAGCTGCATGGCTTGATATGTTATATATTATCACAATATTTATGGCTTTTTTTATGATATTATGCATATTCATTAGCTGGCAGAAAATCAGGCAGACCAGAGATGAATAATACACAGTAGGCCTCATTTCCCTAATGCTAAAATAATCCGAAACATCAGACAAAAATGTGTGGACATTGTCTTAGAATTATAATGGCCTTTACATGTACATGTCCTATTGCGTTATTTTGAAAATATTCTAATTGTTCGTTATGGAAAAAAAAAAAAAATCTAAGCATGAATTATTGTACTTATCGTTTCCGCGTGGTCAGGAGTTCTATTGTAGAAGTACAGGTGAGAAGCCAGGGAGAGGCATGGTTATGTACGGTGAACCGTCGTGCAAATGTCATATGTTAATCATACTTAACCTGTTATTGCAGCTCACAGCAGGCAGCATTTCAGCTGTGGGCTACAAAGGAATTAATTCCTAGAGGAAGAAGATGCTGGAAGAGGCATCACACCATCATGAGGATCAATATCAGCTTTGTCAACAGCTGCAGCACAGAGTTTTATGAAAGACTGTGAAGTGGGGGGGGGGGGTCTTCTGTTGTGTGTTTGGTTTTCCTGATTGTTAAAACAATTAAAGCAACCAAAACTTGCTCCTTGATCAAGAATCAAGAAATAACAATCGTTCATTGTTAGGCCTCCTTATACAACAGGCGTCCAAGAGGAAATTAAATAAAGTTCCTGAGGTCCATGGTGCACAGGACACTTAATAGGGAGAGTAGTGTACATGTGTGAACAGTCATGAACAGTGCTAGTTGTCAGTGGTGGTGACCAGTCCCTAAGCTGCCTGGAATTTAACAGCCTGACAGACTGGGAGAAAAAGCTTTTCCTCAGCCTGTGACAGCATCTCCTGGTGGCCTGGATGGTGGATAGTGACGATGACCTGGTCAGTCTTCACTACCCACTGCAGAGCTCCTTGGTCTTGAGAAGCATTTGGATGTTTTTCTTTTATGTCTTTGTAAAGACTTTAAACCTTTGCTTTGCAGGACATGTTTTTTTGGATTTGGCCTTGCATCCAAATTATTAATCATTTTCCCATTCCTTTAATAGCAACAGAAGGAAAATTCATTATTAGTTTTCTGCATTTTCATTATTTGAGTTTTGTACACTTTTATATTTTTTGATATTTTTCACTTTTCTCTCAAAATCAATTTTTCCATGTGTTTTCCTCTTTCCGGGCATGGTTGTAATATCGCAAAGTTTAGAAATACAAGTAACTGTTTCAAAAAGACTGAAAACCCTTTTCAGACCTGTTCGGAAACAAGCAGAGGAACAATGGCTCAGCATGCTTGAAACATTCCCTGTGAATTCCTCGCTTCAGCTGTGGAAACAAATGATCTAACTAGCTGAATTCACTTTCAAATACCAGACTGCATCCCAGAGTCTCAGCTGAAGTTCAATCTGATGATGATGCTAGTGACTTTCTAGCCCAGTACACCACATCAGGCTGCTGAATGTCAAGGACCTGGCTACTGGTGGACAGTTATTGGTGATTTAGCAGCATCGTGACAGTCCCATCAGAATTCAGGCCTGAACCATCCAGCAGATTCTGTAATGCCACCTATAAGGCAGCCACAACACACATACCTTGTGGGCTTAGTAGAGCAGCTTGATATCACTCGCTCCAGCTGTAATAGCTGGAATTTCTCCAGATGCCTGGGAGCGGCTCAGCACCCGCCTTCTCAGAAACACTTTTAGCTGTCACCCAAAACCAGATCAGCAGTCATTTGCTTAATGTAAGTAAAACACACCTGAACAAAAATGTGAAGCACCCAGTGAACAATAAATGGCAACAGTTCATATCCAACAATGTTGAACAAAGGCTTATCCAGTGCTTCTCGCCAAAAGGGTTGGACAAGAGACTCGGTACTATTTAAGAGCTGTTGGTTATGATAATGTCTACCTTGGCTATGGTGGAAGCAGTGGTGGGACCAGTGTAAACGTAGATGAGTAATGCAGGATGTTCATTTTTTTTTTACTATAGACCTTTTGGAAAGATTTCTGTAAGTTTAAACGGCACATTACATAACCATAAGAACCGCCCGCACTGTACGTATGATATAATGCACTTATATACCTTATACATCTGTATTCTCACAAAATTCTAGCTAATTTTGTCTCTATTGAAGTGCAGACACAAAATCTATTTTTTATGAACTGCTGTCTTTGTGTATACATGGTATTAATGTGGAACATGGCACTTGACACAAACCAGGATATTTTCAAAAGTATCCAGTTGAAAGTATCTGTTGAAAAAAAAAGATATGGAGAATAATGACTATATATATAATGTACCCATTAAATAATCTATTCATGTTTTCTGTATAAAGACATGGTGAGAGTTCCCACTGCCTCTGGGATAGGATCCAGACTGCTGAGACCCTCGTGGTAAATGGTTCATGAAAATGGAAGGATGGATGGATGGAGGGATCATCATTAGGAGATCACAGAATAGCAGCCAACACTAAACACAGGACTGAATCAAACCAAAAGCACTGTGAAGTTAAACAGAGCAAAATATGATATGAATTAATATAATCGGCAGCAGTGAATGTGTCAAAAAACCAGGTATGCTTGGTTTCTTTGTGTTAAAACTATGCAAGTCTAAGTTGTATGATGCAGAGTGTTGAAGAAACGTTGGAATGACGTTTCTAACCAGAAACGTTCGAATGAAAATGAACATTTGGAAAGAACAACCGAATGACTGAATTCTCAGAAACAATGGAGTCGTTTCAGACCAGATGCCCATCTGTCGAAATGTACGAGAGCTTAAATTCCACCGCGGAGGAGAAGCCAAATATCATCATTTCAACTAAGGGCACAAAAAGGCCACAGTGGTGACATACAAAAATATTTGTGTGACAACATGTAGAGCAGGAGCCTAAAACGGACACATAGATGTTTACTGTCTGTTCACAATAATTAGAATTTTTGGCATCGCTGCTGCGTTTTGAATTTTTTCACAACTTTTCATAAAGTTGTGACCAACGTCAGAATTTGCATTGTGCGTTCTTCTTTTTTGGTCTCCCGGGAGGCTGCGACATAATGAATAATAATTTTGAATAATTTTTCTCTCTTGCCTGTCCGTTCTCTCCGCCCTCACCCATCTGCACCAACAAGATTCGGCCACATAAAAATAGAAGCTTTTTCCAGGCGCTTTTCTCCTTTTCCCTCCTTAGAGTTTCTAGTTCTGTATCTCCTCTCTCTTCCACTGTAAAGGACACATTCAGTTCTGTTTGCTTCAGACGTGTAACCAATCCATCCTGACCTTTCCTACCAACCTCATCTGTGCTGTTGGACAACATCAGCCGCAACCTCACCCCGTCCACTTTCTAAACTCTCACCTTCTTTTTTCTTTTTTCTACCTATAAACTAAACACCAGCTTATTATTTCTACCATCTAGTCTTTTACTTACTATAGAATTTTCTACTTTCCTTTATACTATACTTCTCTCATCTTTGACTTATTAGAGTTGTGTTTAGCAGTTTTTAATTACAATGTAGTAATAATAATAATAATAATAAATATAATACTTCTTCTTCTTATTATTATTATGTTTTTATTAAGTGTAATTTATCAGGGACCTGTCCCATCCAGGATTAACCTCATATCCCAGCATCCTCTGCCTCTGGGATAGTCTCCAGACTGCCCTGAGCCTGCTGAGGATGAGCAGTTAATGGGGGATGGATGTTAGGAAGGCCCAGCTTCAGCAGTTTGACTTTACTCAGCATTTAAAGTGGCCGGTTGAAACGAGAGACTTAACCACAGTGGGTATTCGTTGAATGTTAAGGTAGTGCACGGCAGGAGAAAGCCAGTAATGCGCGAGCCTTGTGGTTCCTTGACCCTGAACTATTATAACAGCTGTATCAAGATGGTTGCCCCTTTCAACGCTCGCTGACACAGAGATTTTGAGTAATAGGCAAAATGAAACGTAAATTGTAAACCAGGTGAGTTACACCTGCTCACTGTAGCTTAAAATGACTCGTATCCAGCTCCGCACATTTTAACCCCTGAGATGCCTGTAGAGCAGCTCGGCGTATACAGCATCGACGGAAGGAGGTTTGAAAATACAAGCAGCTCAAAATGTACCTTTAAGTTGCCGAGCGGACGATGGCATCGCGGGACCAATTTTGTGTTTTTTTTTTTTTTTTTTTTTTTTTTTAAAAAGGTAAAGGTAAATTCACCACCGTTTGAACAAAGGTACAGCAGCAGGGTTCCCCTGATCGCTGGGGTGCGTGTCGATAGCTTTCTTTTGCTGTGCCTCAGCACAGAAGCCGCACTGCTAGGTGACGATCCTCACCTGCCTCCGTGAGACGTTCGCCGGACCCAAACCGCACTTGGTTTCTGGCGCCTGTGCTCAAAAAGTCATGGCAAGGAGATGCCTGGCTGATAATTAATTCAGCGATTCCCTTTGTGGTTCGGCGAAGTGACACTTTTCTGCTGCCACGTGGACCCAGCGGAGGGAGAGTATCACAGCATTCCCGGTGTGACAGCGCGATGAGGCTATTAGCACAAGTCAGGTAACGCAATGTGACACATCCCCCTGTCTGGGACCCCTCCGTGGGGGGGGGGAGGGGGATGACTCAGCTTACATTTTTTCATAGCCTGGATCGAGTGTGAGTGTAATACAAAAAAAGCACCTCCTCTACAGATCATTATGGGCAGTTACCGTTCAAATGAGATAAGCAATGGCAGCGCACTTGTACATTTTGTTCTAGTGCACTTTGGAGAAGTTTAATAGAAATGGATCGTGAAGTTATTACTATTCCACACACAGCCCTTGTGATGCTCCTGGGAGGCAACTTTTACACCACTCTGGATATGTATATTAGTCTGAGTCAGAATACTGGTGCATCACATCGAGCCGCTGCAGGGATTTACTCAGGCAACCCACACAGGAGAGAATAATGTTTCATCCACATATCAAATGCTTCTGAAGTCTGTCAGATTTCAGAGTCACTGTCGGCCTCTGTTTACAGCATTAACTCCGGATTTTATGAGTTGGCTGTTGTTCCTTTAAACATGAAAGAAGACGGACCATTAGATATGGGGGTGCTGTGCAAAAAGTATCCCCCCCCCTTCCTTATTTAGCCTTATTACTGCGTATTTGTCACACACAGTGATTTCAGATCTTTTCACAAAATGTAACGTTAGGCAGCCAAGGGAACCTGAGTAAACACATAGTTTTTAAATCTTTGCTTAATCGATTTAAGGACAAAGTCAACCAACATCCATAACAGTCAGTTAACCCACTGACAAATATCTTTTTTTTTTTTTTTAACATCTTGACTAAATATCTGAAACCGTTCAGTATGAAAAATGTGCAACGACTGGGGGGAAATGAGGAAGGGAGCGAAATACTGAAGAAGAACGTCTTATGAATCAGCTCACGTGTTAAGAGATGTGAAAAGAGGCTCCAAACTCCAAATTTTGGTGATTATGAATAATTAATTCCGCTTTAATAAATAAATCAGTTTGATAGCTCCTTGTCAGGTGTCTACTGAAGTACAACGGCAAGCTTATTGTTGTTACTAGTATATTCGCACTAATAGTTTCACTGTTATGTTCTTCTTATGCTATAACTACTGTTAGCACCCTTACTGTTACTGAGGGAGCGTAAAATCATTTAATAATGTCACTCCTTTCCAATTGTACAAATGTACAAACACGGAATGACGACAAAACCTGCTTTACAGTCATCTTCTGTTTCCGGTAAACTGTCCATCCCCTTTATAGGTGGTCACACACTGCACACTGAGATGCTAATTCTGCAGGTTGTGCGACATCGAATCTGCATATAAACTTGACACACCTGAGTGTTTTAAAAACAATAATTTGACAGCGGAAAAACCGTTGTCTCAAACAGCGCCCATGAATAATTCATGCACAGCGCACTTCGAGCACACAGCTTGAACCTCGCTTCCATTAAGTTTGTCTTCACTTTCCACCGAATTGCGATTTTTCCGCCTTTGCTCAAACGCGGATAAATCGGGGGAGTCGTGGTCGTTCAAGTGATCCAGCAATAATGACATGGGAATAAAAAAATGATCAGGGTGGGTGTTGGTAAGACAGAAGCAGGCAGAAAAAAGAAGTCCTGTTTGTGTTTAGCGACAGAAAATCAAGCAACACAAATGAGTGTGATATGCTGTATAAAGTAACATAAATAAGAATTATACCCAGACCCCACTATATGAGACCATTCATGTAAACACAAGGTGACTGTAAACTGAAAAGAAAGGAAAGGTGAACAACGTCAAACATGTAACACGACAATTTGTTGGTATTTAATTGGATACAGGCAAAAAAAAAACTAAAACGTAAGATGCTGTATAAAAGTGTTGAACAAAAAAACAGATGATAGCAAGTGCTGTAGAGGCTCAAATGAGGACAAGAGGATTTTGATGATGAATGGATGGATGGATGGATGGATGGATGGATGGCTGGATCTGGTAACAGCTACAGCGAATGAGCAGCGGTACAGAGTCGTACTATTACGTAAACCGAGGTCCTTTCACATTTATGTGGGCTCTCTGCAATGCTGGTGTTTATTCCACAAGGTAATGAAACTACAATCTCTGTGACGTTCCTTCCACCTGTACACATCTAATGAATTTAAATTACATCCCAAAACCGTTTTCTTTCAGCAATCACTTATACTCTAGTACAGAAGTTTCACAGAAAACGTAACAAGGCTACATCCTTATACTGTATTTTTCATACACGGGTTAAGAATGACATTTAGCAATGTGCTGCTTTCACTAAAGCTGTCGTTTTCAGATAAGTCGATTCGATTAATACTGATGTGCAGAAGAGATCACAGGGATTCCACATCTAAGCATGCATGGGAAACAAACTGGTCATCGGATCTGTTTTGGGATCAGTGAGACGGGCACTTCATTCGTGGCCTTTGAAACCTGAGCTCCCACACAGCTTTGAGCTGAGCACAAAGGCAATATTGTTTTCGTGAGCTAAATCAAATAAAGGATAAAAAAAACTGATATGTACTATTTCAGTACCGCTGTTATTTTTCTTATTTAGTCACAGTCGTCACCCGTGCACTTTCTTAGCCACTGTCGCGTATCGCTAGATAGCGGGTTGATCGGGACACTGCTAGTTGCAGGTTTTATTTAAAAAATATGCTCCTCCCATTTCTTCTTGTAAATAACTGTCGACCTGTTATGTACCACATGATATCAGAGGGAAAGATTTGAAAAGGAGGGTCTTAAGTCTAATGAATCGCCCAAAAAATACAGTGTAAAGCTTGTTTGTTTGGAGAAAAAACCTTGACTGTGGGTTGTGAAGACCAGGGTAAGACTACTGGGCTAAACGATGAAATGATGAGAAGATGAAGTTCCTCCTTTGGGCTCCTAGATACAGTACTGTGCAAAAGTGTTAGGCGTGCCACTTGAATGTGTGTTGAGAAGTACAGGTAGATTCTGATCTACCATCAGGGAGGTTTCTGGTTGCTCCCAAATTCATTGCGCAGCCTGAGAATGACCTCAAACACCCAATCTCAGTCATACACAACTATGTTGAGCAAAAAGAAGGAATCCTGCAACAGATGGTCTGGTCCCCACAGAGCCCTCATCTCAACATGATCGAGTCAGTCTGGGAGGACATGCAGAGACAGTCAAAGTCTGCAGAAGAACTGTGGCCAGTTTGGAAGAACCTACCAACCTCTATCTTAAACTGCATGCAAGTTTGCATAAGAGAATTGATGGTGTTTTAAAGGCAAAGGGTGGTCCCACCAAATATTGATCTGATTGAGGTTTTTTTTTGTCTACTGCACTTTTTTGAAGGTTTACTGATTAATAAGTATTCATGGCATTATTTCTGGAACCATCCTCGCTTTATAGCATTTTTCCCACAGGTGCCTAAGACTTTTGCACAGTACTGTATAAATGCTGCGTTTGTTGTTGTGGGTAAACTTCTGGAAAATTTAACCCTAGGTGTGATACCGGTAAGGACTGCGACTGAAACCACCAAGCTGGGGGGTTTTGACAATCTGGAGATATTTTAGCACTGAATTCTTCCCTGTCTGATTCAGTAGAACCAGGGATTTTAAAGGATGGGATGCAACACACAGCACAAACTGGGATTACTGATCTCTTTCCTAAGATGCATGTTAATCCATTATACCAGGACAGAGAGTAAAATGTTTGTTCCCGAAACACATTTTACACCCTATGCTGTTTTCGACACTATATTATGCACGTTTTAACACATCTACGCACTTTAATTTGGTCGATTTTTAACCTGGATTAACCGAATTGTGCCCTTCAAACACGCTGGTCTGCCCTCTTGTTTCCCCTCTTCCCGCAGGACGCTGATCGCATTGCGTCATTTTTCTTTTTCATCTCTGGAATAAATTTATCCCATAAAATACTTAACAGCTGAATGGGGAAATTGCCAGGATGCACAAATCAATATGGGATTCGTGGATGTGCCATCTCTTTCTCACCTTCCCACTCTCTCCTCTCCTCCTCTGTCTCTCACTCGCACACAAACATACGCATAATACTCCAATGGGCCTGTTTTGAAAACAACACAAGCTTGAGCCCGTTGTCATGCCAACTAGAGCAAAAAATGCCAGCCTTCAAGCATAATGTGGCAGCTAAAAAAAAAAGAACACTTGAAAGCAACAAGATGAGTGCAGTTCTCGCTGTATTTCCCTACTTAATAACAAGAGATGTGAGACACACCTTGGACAAACAGGCCAGCTGCGATGGAGAATAATGCAAGTAAATCCCCCATAAAACCTCTGCTGTGTTTGTTCGACTACAGTAAGGTTGCATTTATTATAACATCGCTGCTGTGTGTGTTTTATTGCCCTGTCACCCGCTTCTCAGAGGTCCTGATTTTATATCATATTCCGCAAAGAATTATGAGCATTTTCTCGGGGGACTGGAGACATGAATCAACATTTGCGATGAATATTATGTAGATTTTAGCTTTGGAAATACCATATGCAAAGTACGGTTTTGAATGTAAGGTTTGCGGTTTAATAGTAGACTTATTCTTACCGTTATACACGGCCTTGTTGGTGAAACCGGTTTTAGACACAAACATTTTTCATATGGATCTTTAAAAATAAATAATAACTAATAACAAACACACCCTTCAACATTAACTAGTTGTAAGAGGTTGATGTTAACTGCAATAAATGTTTGGAAGCTGCCAAAAAGCACTAAATTTGGATTATTACTTATTTTTTCTGTTTTGATATTATGCCAGCAGAAGCAGGAACGGCCTGGGGTGTTGGTTGTTCCTTTGGGGGTGTATTTATATATGTGCACAGATGCATTTGTGAGAACTGTGAACCTGTGAATATTCCTTACACGTGATGAAGCTGGTAAAAATGTATTATAAAAAAAATCCTTTGGAAGAGCAGAAATGATGGTCTGCTCCACAGAGGTGGTGAAGTCACACCCACATAAACAGCTGATCAGCAAAGGACCATCACTTTGCAAGGGAGGCGAATCTAGCTGCAGCCCCACGTCTCACAGGCACCTCCAGCCCTTAACTGTTAAATCTTTTTTCCCCAGCATCTCATTTTTTTTTCCACCATCACTGAAATACAGTAAATCCCTTGAGATCAGAATGTCATTCGTCCCTGAAAATTCATTGGATTTTAGATACCGAGAGCCTATTTCTGATTACTTGAAATTCAAACAAATAAATAAATAATGCTCTCCCAGCCCACCGGAAAACACCTGCATAACTATCAACCCATAGCAAATCACTGCAAACACCAGTTACCTCATTAGTAAACGTTTACTGTAATTAATTTGCATATTTATAACACACGGTATAGAATAAACAGTACAGGAAATGTTGTGTGTTTGTGCCACCACCAGCATTTAAATAAATAGCCTTTTTAAAAAGAGGAAATTTAGTTATGCACATGGCAGATAATTTAAACAAAGTTAACAACTTTTGCTGGTGATGTATGGAATAAATTGAAGAAGAGACTTGTGAGGTTTGTGCGGAGGGAGGCGGCTGTGTCAGTTTTCTCCATCGGAGGTGTGGAGGAGGGGTGGATGCAGGGCAAAACAACCTCTGAATGGAACTTTATTCTCTTTCAAGCAAGTTTTCTTATGTAAATCTCTTTATAACCTATGACATCCTCTTCATTTGTGCAAATATCCAGTTTGTGTCATTACTGTGTTCCATAACTAGTGAGATCATTGTGTTTTCCTGCTCTGAAACATCTTTCAAAGTTCTTGTTCAACACAGGAAGGGTTTTCTGTTGTGCTAAAATTGTTTCTCCTTCTCCTCATCCTCTGAGGATTGATGGGCACCAGCTGAATTATCCGGAGTAAATCGCAGTAAATGCGGTGCTGCTGTGCAAACGTGGTCAGACAAAGACAGCACAAGACTAGCAAGGAAATGAGGAAACAGGTGATAGGAAACCAGCCCCCACCCGCATATAGAGGCTTCAATGCAGACAAATTCGTAACTGTATACAAAGCAGTATTAAAATCCATACACTGTTATCTTGTCATTGCAGTACAAAGAACAGCATCTGTTGATTTCTAGCATCTATTTAGGTTTTTACATTTGTGTCTCACTTTATTACGGATAAGCTTCAGATCGAAATTCTTTATAACAAAGGTGTCTTTTCTGATACCAATATTTACGTGTTAATTTTCAAGAGCCGATACAGGGAAAATTTGGATATAGAGAGTTTGGATACCGAGGGTTGCTGCATGCTGACTTCTTTTTTTCAGGCTATTCTCAGGCTGTCACATCATTTCAGCATGAGAAGAAAACAGAAACCTTAATCAGGGTGTGAAATCCTTTTGTGCTCCACCACAACAAACACTGTCCTTGGCAGAGATACATCCGGAACAGGTGCAAACATCTACCTATTAATTGGCTTTCATTATGCACACGACAGTCATGTGAAAGCTCTAAAAAATGTCAGGCTATTTTTATTCCTCAGTCAGCCCCTGCCTGCATGCAAGTGATAAATAATACAAACTGTCAACCAACAGAAAACACACCAGTAGTTAGCTGCAGACCTGTAACTCTAATGCAATTTTAATGCCCAAGGATTCGTATCCAACAGTCTAAAATGCCTAACCTTAACTGTGATAAAGTACCACGTTTATTTAAAAAAATAATAAAAATGGTCAATTTAGACAAAGCAAAACAAACAAACAAATGAACAAAGCTAAGCCAAGCAAGTTAAATAAATCTCCTCCAATCGATGGTAGATATATATTTTTTATATGGCCATATTAGCGCTCTGACATGCTTTAGAAGATTATGAACATTTTCGGCAGTTTTTCCAGAAAGAAAAAAAAAAACATTAAAACATAAACCGAAAAACTGAATTTTTATTACACATCTTTTCAAATAGGGATCTCACTGCATACCCATGGCTTTACCTGTTAAGCGCCAGAAGGTAGAGCTTGGTAATGTCCAACTATGGCTATGTTAGGAAATGCATTTACAAATTTCAAATTCTTTCTCACACGTTCAACAGACCTTCATTATGGAAGCCACCACTGAGTAAGAAATCCTTCACGCAACACTGTGTACCGCATAGTCAGAAAGCAAACAACTCACGACTGCGTCCCCTCTTCTGCTCCTCCCTGTACTTATCCTCACACCACTTTCGCTGCATGAATAAGCAATTCTACAGCTCTGGATGCTGCCCTTACAGCACAGTTATCTGACCTTAGATGGAAGACAGGGAATGCGAACATTGATGTATGTGATTAAGACAAACTAATATGACTTTAAGCACGCGAATAAAACTATTTTAAACGGTGTTTCACTTTTAGTTGCGCAATTCAAGATCTATAAATTAACACATCTTGATTTTTCTGTACCACTTTGCAAGAAACGCGATTGCAGACAAATACTCCTTCCCTGTAAGAGGTCTATTAAGGCCTGACATTCAGCGTAATCCCTTCTATTAGCGATTTTATCTTTTCACGCCGGAGCCGCTGTTGGTTCGTTTCAGTGCGACTGCACGACGACACTTTCCATTAACTTGTCTGGTTGTGAAAAGGCTCGATATGATCAGAAGCGGGAGAGCGTGAACAGTAGCTAAACGGGCGGCTTTTTCCAAAACAAAGCAGACCCTGTAAGAACGAGAAAGCGGATGCTTGGATCTTATGGAAACAGAGACATCAAGTGGGCCGCCATTAAATTACAGTGGTGTCAAAATGCCCGAATTGTTCCCCGTGCAAAAACGTGACTCCAGAGCCGACGATCAAACGCTGCACGTGGGATAATTTAATAATACTTCTAAATGATTAGTTTTCCGTTTTGCAAGCTTTTAAAATAACCTTTTTTCTAAGACATTTATAAATACTCTGATTTCATTGTGAACTGTGCAATTTTGCATTTCAGTCATCAACACATCTTGTCATTTTCTTTAAAGACTATAAAATATGGATCATTCAGTAATCCACTTATATCATTTCCATTTACAAATCTCTAATATTTTATACCTTTTTTTAAGTATGTTAAAAGCTAAAGCTCGTTCAAAATGAACTCATCGCTACCTTCTGGTGTTTTAAACTATGATTTATTATCCTTAAGGTGTTAAACCAAGCAGTACAGCTGCAGGCAAAGCAAACTGTGGGAGAAGAACAGTTTGACGATAATTTGGAAACAAAAACAAAACTGTTTCTCCAGTTTGACGGAGAAGTAGACGAGGAACTGAATCCACCCAGTAACAGTTACGTTGACAAAAGGCTGGTCGACCAGATCGGGGCCTTAAAGATGACGGCGAATTGAAGGTGTGACAAGAAGCCCTTGCCAGTTGCTGAGCATTTTTCGCTCTCTCTGTGGTTGACTGGGGGTACATTCATGCCTGCAAGCAGAAGGGCGGGGAGCGCCCTACTGAATACCGAAACAGTTTTTTAACGTCATTCAGGAATAAAGGAGCAGAAGAGCGCTGACTGGACCTGTCTGTTGCTTTTGGGACTGGGCTACAACTACAGTTAGAAGAGGACGTGGGAACAGCGTATGTCTGACCTCGGTGTGTGTGAAGTCATCCCACCCACCATTTACGTGCACTTGCTCAACATGTTTTTTGCTGGAACACAATGTGAGTTTTAACACAATTTCTCAATTTTCTCTTATTTAATCTGCTCGATACAACATGCTCCTGGCAACAAATGAAAATATGTGCTAGCATCTATTTACTGCTGCGTTACATAAGCAAAACCGATAATATTTAATGCTTTTCTATGTACCTGAATCCTTTCACACTTAGGGGTCTTCTTCACAGGTGAATATGGCAATCAGTGACTGCCAGAATGGGGGGCTAGGGATTTTTTATTTTTATGAGAAAATTCCACCTTCCCCTGGTTGTAAATAAAACGGTGTTTTATTTGTTAGATCACAGTGGTGAATCCTGTTAGACACTACAGTGAGCACATTCTATGTATGCCGCTTCCCAGAATCAGGTAGGCACGTAAATCGAGGGATGACTGTAGCCATTTGCATAGGAAGTTAAAAAACAACAAAGAGTTGAAGGTTGACAAGTTCTTTGCCCGTGCAGCTACAGGGTCCAAATCCATGTTGGCAACACAGAGGGCAGCAGCAACAAGATGACCGTGTGCAAGGTAAACCCAGATGAAGGAAGGGATGAAGGCCCAAAGACTTCGGAGCCAACCTGTGTTTTGCACGCGAGTTGCTGGGGCGGGAGGTTGAATCGTTTAGCATGTATTGAACCTTGCAGCATGCTGGTGCCTCTTTCTCTTATACACCACACGGCACTGTATATGAGTTATCGACAGGCTTGCATCATCTTTCTTTCCCTGTCTTACTGAAGATGTCCGGCTCTTGGAGGTACCGCCCTGCTTGTGGACCACCTGTCCTAATGACGTTGGCTCCATACAGTCTGCAGAGGCAATCCACGTTACAGTTAACAGTTCCAAACCGTTTCCCACAAGTTTCAGTACCCTTTGAGCCCTAAAGTCAAAATACCAGTCTTCTACCAGATTTCAGGGATACTACAGCAGGAGATCATTCTCCTCATCCAAAGTCCTTGCAAAACCCTTATTGTACCTGTTAAGAAGACCTGATTTTAATTCCTATGTAATTTGTGATTTTCCAATTGTTCCAAGCCCTGCTACTCAGCCATCCCCTACCTCACACGGTTGAGGCTGTTGTGATGTGCCACAGAGCACCTGTCAGCTTCTTGCGCGTCTGCTTATGAACTGGCTCTTGTCAGTCCCAATTTTTCTGTAGAGCGTTTTTTTCTTTAAGTCCTACCACACTCCTTTCTTGCCCTGATGATAGCCAACTACACTGACTGTGAGTTAGAAGTCTCTACTTCCCTCACTCCTCATGCCGGTCTTATCGATGTTCCTTTTTCTCGTTCTGATCTTGTTCAGTATCTAGATGGTTCTTCTTCTGGAGGTCCCGTGCACTTTTGACTGTATTTTCAGTTTCCGCTGACCAATTATCTGTGAAAGTTTCATACCGACTGAACACCTCATTTGTTTAGCAAGCTGAGCTTTTCACCTGGACCAGAGCATATTGTCTTGCTGACAAGTGCTTTGCCACAATATACACTGACCCCAGATATGCCTTTGGAGTTGACAATGACTTTGGAGCCCAGGGGAAACATGGTTCCTGACATCACTAGGTAGCCCTGTCAAACACCACATGCTTATTTACAGCCTCCTGCCTGCTATTCCTGACTCAAAACTTGTTAAATGTGAAGCTCTTTTCACAATCTCTCTACGGCAATTGTGACCATTTCCACGTCCGCACTTTGAGTTCCTCAATATCTTTCTGCAGATGCTTCAAAGGTACTTTGCCAAGAAAAAAACCACTTACCACTTACAATTAGTTCCCAGTCCTTTGGAAAAACACACCTGGGTTTCTGTAGGTTGTAGCCTTGATCGGGCTTCAGGTTTGTGGTGCTTAGACAACAGCTGCTTTGTGGTTCCCACCTCATTAATCCCTTCCCTTGTCCATGTGGCACATTGTGTTTCCCACACAGCCAAAGGGGGTTTCTTCAAGCATTTTGGAAGTGTGGCACACATAACTAAATTTGCTGAATACCCCTGTAAGCCATGCAATATCTGTCAGCAATACAATGTAGGTTTATGCTGAGCAGTACAGCCTGCTTCTGCAAGACCCTTTATGCATCTCCAGATGGACTTTATCAAAATTTTAGCTGTAAATAAATATTAAGTGTTAGACATTGTAAAAATTTTCCGTAAGTTCCTTAGTGAGTGTAAACATTACCCTTCTCAGAAAAGCTGATGTCAACACTGTTGCTAAGATTCTACTGAAAGACTTTATTAGCAATTTCTTAGCTTCACCAATGGAGTAATTTACACCATTTTATATGGAATATATCGTTCTCCACCTGATACATCCACAGCTACTCAGCTCAGCTGCATCATTTTAGATGGTCCATTTCAGTTACTGTGCATTGGATGAAAACTTTCCTCCCATATGTTGTGGGAAAGGCCACCAGAGGATTAATAAACTTGGACTCCTCACCTTGAGAGGCTGCCCATCCTCAACTTCAATTTCATTTCAATGATGAAATGGTTACCCTGCAAGCCTTAGCCACCCAGGACTAGCTGGTCCTGGAATTAGCTTTTGGCTGCTCAGGGAGGCATGCATACTGTGATCATCTTAGAGGGTTCTTCTTATATCCTGGACCTTTTTGAGGACTTTGCTACAACAAGACTTTTGGGTGGCTGAAGGGAGCTTTGAGATCTTTGAGGTAAATTTCTTTAGAATCCTGTTGAGTGGATTGCTCCTACTGACGCTGACTTATGTTGCAATCTCCTGTTGCTATGTACGCATTGCTAAGTGCATTTCTGTTACCTCTGTTATGATCCCCTCTGTTGTTTCCCACCACACTCATTTAGAGGAGAAAGTGACGCAAACTTTTGTAAATATTATCCTGTCAGCAGAGCAGATGTCCCATAGTTGAGGTCAATTACTTTGTTGCTGACCTGTCTAGGACTGGGCAGAAATTTCCATTTTTTCCTTCCGAATGGCCTTTTGAGGCTACAGTTCAGCAGAGTTATGCTTAAAGGTCAAAAGGGAGGAAATGTGGAAAGTGTTTCTTGTTAAATGAAACTGTTTCTTTATTAAGGGGACGTGTCTCTTTGTTATAGAAGAAAATGTTTCTCTGAGGGCACTTATTTTCCTGTAAGAACACACAGGTGCGGCTATCTCCTTTGGCAAATCCTCCCCAAACCAACCTGAAAAAACCAAATTCCTGTATTATAAATTCTGTCCACTGCTCTTTAGTGCCTTAGGCTAAGATAAGCAAACACACTGTAACGGTATGAATAGTGTATCGGGGACGAGATGAGAAGGATTCAGCACTATGGACAGCTCCCCAGCTATGTTCCCCTCCAGCACCGTGAGATGTCACGGACTGACACACCTGAGGCCGGACCCCTAATCAAACCGAGAACTCAAAGGCACGGGATCCAACGGAGCGCTAACCGTGGGGGTGCTGAACATGGTCACAGAGACATGGCCACAAACGTGTTTCTTTATATCTCCCACAAGATGTCAGACCAGGGGCCAAGAAGGCAGAATGCTGAGCATTCGGGAAGGAGCCAAAGCAACAGAAACATGGACTGTCTGCCAGATTTGTAACAGAAGCCCCACCAATGCCACAGGGCTCCTCAAATGGGTAGGAAGAACCGGGGAAAATTCCCGAGCCTCTGTTTCTGGAATCCCGGATGACATCACCCTTGGTTGTTCGTTCAAGGAAAAGCCCAGAGGCCTAATAAAAGATCAGGCTTTCAAGCTCAGGTTTTGCCACAGCAGGTCGTGTGTTGATCGGTGTTTCCCCTTTTGCACCCATCACATTAGTAATAAATCTGCTTTATACAAGTTGAATTTGTTATGTTTCAAAATTTCATGTCAGCAAAGAAAGTAATGAGGTTCAGGATTCTTGGAAGTTGGCTATCAACATGTGAATTCACTGCCTGTGGCTATCGGTGCTTTCTCTGCCGCCATCGTTCATATTGCCATGAAATCCAGCACAAAGTGCAATATCTGGAGCTCTGGAGGAAGAACCATCTACATATTGGGTTCCCCCTCTAATATCAAGGAATGTCCTTAGTCAAAATGAATGGCTAGAGAACAGCTGTGGAGCTTTTTTATTTCTACATTGTCTCTTTCCTGGGCCACACTAAAGACAACTACTGGAATTTTTTTTTTGTTCACAAGGAACTAAACTAAAGCTCGCGCAAAAATCACCCGTGTTTATCTAACGGAGGTATGATTTTCTGGGCTCAAGGTAAGATCCTGTGGCTGCAGAGGGGGAATTAAAAAGCAAACGAAAAGGAATAGATTGAAACATTGTCTGCTCCCTATTGTTATGAGGAAAGTACTGACAATAAATTGGCAGTACTTAGAAGAACAACAAAGGACTATTGGGAGTGTTCTTTACAGAGATGTGGCTATATGAGCATCATGGTTGTAGGCAGGATTCAGACCGTGTGATTTTACAGAAATCCCTGACGGTGAAGTGAGAAAAAAGGCACTGCTGTACTTCTGAATGGCGTCACCCAGAACATATAACAATAGCGACACAAATCTGTAACCAAGACACTGTGTTGAATGCTCTCGGCATGTGTTCATGTTAGAAAACGGAGAAGCAAATGTCGAAGCAGTGAGTGACATCGTGTACACAAAGACTGCAAGACTCCCAACAGAGCATCCTATTGCACTCATTGTTTTCATTTTCTACAGTATTGCCTCCATTGAGCTTGTCATGTGCAATGCAATACGGAAAAGTATTAATGTTGAAGATGCATACAGCTTCGTAGTATGCCCCCTACTTGGCCGATCAGACCAAAACCTTTAGCTACCTCACATTCGTATATGTGTGGGGGGAGACAAAACAGAACCTGATGCAGCACATCACACACAGTACAGACCGCACCGTATAGACATGCATAATCCTCTCTAGGACAATGGCATTGGCAGACATGCTCAAACTATATACACCATTGACTGGCTGCACATCAACATCTGATGTCAGTGACCAAAAGTGGAACAAATGGTGGAGAACCACATGTTGGTCTGGACCTGGCCAGATGCCCAGGAGCTCCACTCCCTGTAGACTAATTTCAAACAATGCCTACACAGATCTCAACCTAACACCAACTCAGGTGACCCTATTTGCATCCGGATTAACCCTGAAGACAGCCGCCAGTTGTGGATGTCCACCAGTCCCCTTGCCTCCATCCATGGTCCCACTATAGGGGTCTTCATCCAAGGGGTAAGCATCAAACTGGCTTACCTCCTTGGGGAAATGGGAACGATCTCTCCAGCCATGGAATCCTCAGTAACACAGTTCACTGCACAATAAATGTAAACTTTTTATGATGTTACAAAATAAAAAAGGTGCTTTTTATTAAATAGCATGTCTTGGACTAAAAAAAATTTAAGGTACATATTAAACTACCTTTCTCTCTCTCGCTCTCTCTCTCTCTCTCTCACACACACACACACACACACACACACACACACACACACACACACTACTATTTCACTATATTTTTGCTATATTGGATGTTGCGTTTATGCATTTAAAGTCAGTTCACCATTCTGTGTCAAACACAATGAGCACTGGAGTTACGACTGTTACTAGTAATATATCTAGTATAACTCTAGATATTAGGGTTAAACAACACATCCACTGAAAACGTAAAACAAAACTCATTAAACTGCTCACGTGAAGATAGCAACTGGTGGTGTGGTGTAAAAAGCAACTAAAGGTAAGACCTGTCCAAAGATTAGTTTTATTGTGACTGCCTTGCCCTGCACTTTTCCTCCATGTTTTTAGTGTTGCGCCAGACAAAAATTGTTTCTTAGTTGAAAATTCATATTATGTGGCTACATTGCAGCAGCTTCAAAATGAGCTATATGTGATGTATGTGATGATATTCCTGCATTCAAATACTGCTCCAAGTGCAAAATCACTTATTCCTCCACCTTTCAACAGTTACCAGTTCAACTGAGCATGAGTGGCAAATGACAGCTACAGCTTCACTTCAAATATTTTTGTGATTTTTAATAAATCTCTGGACATTTGCCTCTGCCCTCAGTGGCAATAGTATGAGAGTCACCAAATTGTTGTTTTCTAGGGAAAGAAACTCACTTTTTCATACAGTACAGTAATTCCTACACATCTGAATGTATACTGAATTTTTTGGATACCAAGTGCCTATTTTCCATTATTTTAAAAGAGGGAAGATAAATAAATATTGCACTCCCATCCCATCAGAAAACACCTCTATAACTATCAACCCATGACTTACTTTGGCATGGTAAACATAGTAAACACCAGTTACCCAACTAGAAAATGCAATATTGTCATTAACTGGCAGAGTCTACAGTACAGGACACTTCACATTTCACAATAAATGTGGTGCAAAAATGTTTAGACAAGCGAAAGAGGCAGAAACAGCTGATAACACCTGTGCACTTGCACATCTGGCTTTGCATAAATTCGTAACAGAACACAATAGAATTTATTGCAATGCATGCAGTGCCGTTTTATTACAGTGCACCATATGATACTGTGGATTTTTTAATTTATTTAGATTTTTATTGGCATTCTGATTTTTTTTATTATGGATAAGATTCATCATAAAAGTTTACATTCGGATATCAATATATAGGTATTAGTCTTCAACAGCCACTATAAGTGTACATTTCAGATTTGCAGAGTTTAGATGAACTGAGAAATAGCTGCATTTCATTCAACAGATTATACAAGCGTTCTTTGACAAATTATTTTTCTGGAAAATGAAATCAAGGCACAAGAATAGGGATGTTCACTCAGAAAAGCAAAGCTCTTGTTTGCTTCAGCCAGTATTGCCCTGCTGACCTACACAGTACTCAGTAACCTTCAGCCTGTCTAGCAGGACAACTTGATCCATGTGATGAATGTTCTATTTTCAGCTTCTTATAACAAACTCCAGCACACTGATGAGAGCATGTAGCACATTAGCACCGCGCACCCAGGAGACGGAGGAATGCTTTCGCTTGTGCTCGTCTTAACTGTCTATTTATATTGACAATGTTGGAAATAGACTAAAAATTGCATTCAGTGCAGCATGAATACAGTAAATGTCATAGTGTGCCTATTTGGAGAAAAACATACGCCGAATAAATAAAAATAAATATAGTCACCACGGTTAATCCCTGCAGGCATCTTCTGAAATGAAATTCTCAGCATCCTATAATACAGGGGTATCAGCTTCAATTACAAAGGGGCCATGTGTTTTCTTGTTTTCATATCATGCGATTCCCCTGGATTAATTGGTCAAATTGCTCGTGAATTACCTTTTCCATTTAAAACCACATTTCCTATAAATATGGTATTGCAGTGCAGTCTTTTCATAATATATGGGTCTAGCTGCGATTAAAAATATGCATATTGAGAAAAAATAAAATATCAAATTTTGAAGTGATGGAGGAGGCTATAACAAAAGAATCTATCTGTCTGTCTGTCTGTCTATCTGACTGTCTGTCTGTCTATCTATCTGATTATTTATGACTGTGGCTTCCATTCTCAGTAAAAGACTAAGTCAACTGCAAACACACATATATTCCGTTTGCATGTAAGATGTAAAAGAAATTCATAGTCATTTATCTTGTACTGTTTCCAGTGAGCAGAAGATTGACGTCACCACATGGCTATTATTTCGATGAGCAAACAGTGGCTGCAGGTCCAGCTGTTGTCCGGTAATTTCTGACATGACATATGAAAGGCCTCTCCTTTTGTTGTGGGATCTGCTTTAAATCTGTGTCACTTTCTTTATTCTGCAGTGGCTCATGCACAAGACCTTCAGCTGTAGCGTAAATTGCTTTTCAAACAGTGACCGACAGTTGTCATACCTTGTGAAAAGTGATTCAAGCCATTCGGCACACCGAAGGCATCATTTTTGTGAACCGTCCTCACTGGGAAGTTCTGAACACTGTGTGGATTTGAACTTTTTATATGGAGGTTTTAGATTCTATCTTATACTTGTAGGCCACTTTAAAGGCATGACTTGCCTTGATGGGATGAGATAAACATAAATTGTATAGATGTTTTTGCTTAAGAAACAAAGTGCTCCTTAAAATCTCAAAGTAGTTGACATATGATGACTCACAGTTATGACAGTCAATAATAATATCATTATTAGATAGATAGATAGATAGATAGATAGATAGATAGATAGATCTAACAATAATAATTTTTAATGATTTTCATCATTCTGCTAAGTGAATGAGCATATTATTGCAAACCGAGATCGGCTTTGCTATCTTGTCGATCACCTCATCATTGTCTGAGGACATAAGAATCTATTTCCCTGTTGACATCGAATGAACGCTTACAAATGGTCCAGGGTGACAGAGCTTCTTCTCTCACAGGCCTCTTGAGTGACAAATGAGGGCAAAAGATACTTGTAGGCCTGTTCAATAGTATGATACACCTGCATCAAGAGATTACACCTTGATGCAATGATTTAAATATAAATGGAACAGTTTTTACTCAAGGAAAAACTGCTGCTTATGAGCTGAAATTCCTCAGTGCCACCATCATTTATTCACTGCTGCATGGTCCTCCATTTCTCACGTCCTCACCGTCTTCGCTCTTCATCGTTTTCACCTTGTTTATCTTATAGAGGGGACATCTTCAGTCTTTCTGTGGCAAGGCATGGTAGCTCAACCGGAAAAGTCCCAGCAGTAGATCTGGTGTCAAATGACTCCCTTATCCTTTGTTTGACAGACGTTCTGTGGATGAAGGCAGGGAAAACCAGAGCAAAGACTTCAGTTTGCAGTTGTGTGGATGAATGCAGACTGATCTGAGCTGCTGCAGTTGACTGATCTTCTGTTAACTCACCTGCCACTTTTTTCCTTATTAACAACCGAATATCACATAAAATTTCATCTTTTGTCATCATTGTATTTCTTAAATTGGACAACATCTTCTCTGATACTTGTCCACACGTTTTTTACAACCTCTCCATATGTCATATGTATGATTCATGAATAAATGCAGTCACTAAGTAAGGTGAAAAATGCACTTTTTATAACCCTATTTGTTATGTCTGCTGGCACAACTTTCAGAATATGAGCTCAGCACCGGATGCAAATTCAGCTGACTTTTCCATGTGAAATGTGCACAGAACCCTTGATATTGTACCCTTGGTATTGTTCTTTCATCTGTTGAGCTTTTTTTTTACCAGAACCAATGTCCCTGCTGACACTGCACAGAAGGACCTTCATGAGCTCAACAAAAATACTTTCCTCTAGGTGCTGCACAGTCCACAAGAATTCCCTCCTTTCATGAAAAATGTCTCTTCTATATCGAAGAATAATTGAACGTTGGTCCCTGAAAGTCATATCCTGGGTTGTATCGGTTTGAATGGAAAACGTCCCGTGAAGTTGTTTGTTTTGTTAACTAGCTGACGATATCTACTATCTTCTAGAGTAACAAGGGACCCTCTGCTTCCCCCAAGCTACATTCTGTCATCTTTTCTCTTCTATGTAGCCATTTACATGCTGTTGTGAGCTTGTGATGTAGTAACTCTTGTGTAAAATTAGCTCAGAAAAGTAGCCTTGCTCAACATTAATGTCTTCCTGGACACAAATGGCTTCGGCTTTGTCCGCCGTATAGCTAAGTCAGCATTGTCCCTTTTCTTTGATGTCATCAGTAACAAGGACCATTAGCAAATGTTTTCTCTCTCTTCTTGTTTTCAGTGTGATGATTTGTGCTTTCCCTGTTTTCAGATGCAAACTTCTGCTGAGTCCCCATGTACTCGCCTTTTTTCCCCACGCTCCACACTTCTCTGATGGAAATGTTTCCAGGCTTTCATGCCTCCTTTAATAAATGGACCGTCGCTGACGGGGGGGCTTTGCACATGCTGAGCAAGCTGTACAGTACAGTGAATGAGCTTCTTCATTGTATATAAGCCATTATGCCTGGTCGCCACCTCACTGTGGAAAACAACTGGTACGTTTTTTCATTGGGGTTTGTGGGGGACGGTATCGGGAAAACATTTCAAGTTCTTTGGGCTGATGCCGTTTTGATCAAAACTAGATCTCTCTCGATTCATTCCATCTGTCTCAGGTTTCCCTGTCTTTCTCCTCAGTTATTTCTGTCTGTGACGAACACTGGAGTATAAATTGTTCTCTCTCCTGCACTTCCCAACACAATAAGCCTGATGTAAATCACTTTTTATGAAAAAAAACAACAATTCAGCAGTTAAAGGTACTACTGCACTACACTAAACTTTCATGAATAGGAAAAATGACTTGTGTTATTTGAGGAAAAGAAAAACTGGCTCACGGTTGTTATTAAATCATGGAATAACAGCATCTTTGTGTCTTAGAACATGTTTCTTTACATTTGCTTAATGTAGTGCAGGTTTTGATTCAGTTCATATTTTTGA
The DNA here is from genome assembly GCA_900497675.1 of Arapaima gigas. Classification (NCBI taxonomy): domain Eukaryota; kingdom Metazoa; phylum Chordata; class Actinopteri; order Osteoglossiformes; family Osteoglossidae; genus Arapaima; species Arapaima gigas. Next base: position 143,632 of record UFQX01000122.1, on the reverse strand, counting down.
ATACCGTTGTTCTCACAGGGGCGACACAAAGTCCCGAACGCTGTTAAAAGGAATAATACAACAGAGAAGTGAATGGTGCAATACAGATTTTCCATTGCTAAAGTGAAAGATATAGTTAGCTGTTTAGACAAGGCTGCCGGTAACTGAGGAAATGAAAACAAAATCTCACAGTGACAAAGAAGGAAAGGGAGGCAAACCTCACGGGGTCCAAGTACCAGCAGCTACACATCCCTTCTGGGCTTCCGTTTGGACCTAAGGTTGACTTCCAATAGATCAGAGTGAGGTTACTGCTATGCTTTGTTCAAAACCTTGACATTTGGTAAGGCTGTGTACACCTAGAGATGCCCTCTCCTTTTTCTGCAGCAGAGTTCTGTAATGCTCCAACCAGCAATGTGTGAAGTAACTGCAAGGTGGGCCTTTGTTCTATCATTTCATTGCGAAGCAGCTCTGTGAAGTGTGCACACCGGCTCATTTTAAGCGATGCCTGGCCCTTTTCTACGATACCACTGGGGCAAAGAAATCTTCACAATTTTTATGAAATACAGAGATGAAGTTTACGAGATCACTGCCGCTGTATTTCACTTCGCAGAACATCCAGACAATATGCCACCAAAGGAACTTCAGCCTCAGGCTTTATTTATGGTGTTCTAGGAATATCCTTGCTCTCAGTTGCTCGCTGAAACACTGTTTTTATGAGTGGCAAACTCATTCCGGGTAAAATGCTATCACATATTTATTGGATAAATTGCAATATTTATCGTGTTGGTATTATATGGAAAAATGTTTGGAAACCCACCCCTGTTTGTTCTACCCTTGAGTGAGGCACGTATCCAGACTTGCTCCACTAAAAATTGGCCTCCTGTACAGATGGCTTTGGAGAAGCTAAATGAACTACTATCAGAATAGAGTGAAGAATCTCACTGGTCATATGAGATTTACTTCAGTCTCTTGTTGTGTTTGGTTGAGATTGTTAGTATAGTAGGAAGTCAGAAGAAGTTGTTTCATTTTCTCCAATACTAATCATAATTAAGTTTCTGTCCATTTTAAAACCAATTTACTGCAGTGCAAAAATTTTGTAAATGTTTCCATGAATCCTTATTCCATGTCTGCTTTGTTACTGGGGGGAGCCGAGGCCTGATGTTGTGTTGAAGGGAATTATTTGTGCCAAATGTGCCATTGTATTGAATTAATATGATCTGTCGGGCTATTTTTGGATATATTTATATATTTTTTCTCCAGTGGCTGGGCACAAAGGGTATTGTTTGGAACAGAAATAACTATGGTACAAAATACATGCACATTTCTGTGCTGAAATTTTCATGGAAAAAAACAAAACTGTTTGGCCCCCAAAACTGTCGGAAGCCTTGAGAAACACGAACAATTTAGGATAACAGAAAACCGTGTGGAGGAACATCTGCATGTCATAACCCCCCCAAAAATTCTGCAAAACTGCAGGTTTTTATTCAGATATTCAGATTAGTTTTCAAAGAAGTATTCATATGTGGGCTAATACACTGTTTTCTTCAGAAAAATAGATTTCAAATTCATATGGAGTTTCCTTCATGGTGACAAGTCTGAAATCCTTCAATATTATTGTTATTTATTAATGTACACGATGCTTCTTCCAAAGAAACGTACAACTTATCCAATAGCTCAGTCGGATCATTTCTACTGCTGCAATTGAAGCTGCAGGAGGTGGCATTCAAGTCCTTCAAATGCAACAAAGCAGATCTTACTATGGTACCTGCTGGATGTTTGTGTCAAAAAATTTTAAAAAAAGCCGCAGTTCTATTATTTTTTTCAAAGTTGGAAATGCAAAAAAGAAAAAAAAATGCTGCCTTTGCATATTTGCTCTAATGTGTAGAATGAGACAACACAAATAGACTATATTAAAAATATTTACATGAAACACTTAACAGTTAGTGGGATAAATGGTTTAAATAGAAACTGAATTAGATCCAATGAATGTACTTATAATAATTTTTTTTGAAACAACTGCTTTCAGTACTTTTAACAGATTAAGTCTAAGCTTGATGATGAATTAGCAAAACATATTTTTAACCAAATGAATGCAGACAACTGAATGGCTCAATGGAAGCAAACCAAATTTATATATCAATAAATATTATATGAAAAAATAATTATGATCCAGGGGAGCTTTGCGAGGGTTTAACCTGAGAAGACGTTTTCAATAAATTAAAACACATTTAGGTCCTGGAGATATGTTTAAGCTGAGTTTTGTTTATGTTTCATTTTTCACTTTACATTCTATTACAATATAAAAAAATGAGAAAATCATCTGAATAGAAATCTGTGATGCCAGGGGTCCTCTCCAAAATTAAAGGCAGAACGGGGTACAATTAAAGTAATAAAAAGTAAAGTTTCCTTCAGCCTTTTCTGTTAGTCTGATTTTTATTAAACCAGTATTCTGACTGTAATGCAATGCAGGGGCTGATGGACCTTGAATGGATCGCGAGGCTCGATCCGTCTCAGAGCGTCTTCACGGAAGCAAAGAAAAGGCAGATCAGGAGAAACGTTGGAATAGCAACGAAGAAAAGACATAGAAAGTCTTGTTTAGTTTGTCACCGTTATTGTGTCAGCACTGGGACGCCGAGCTGCACGTGGTGCCCAGTGAGGCCAGAATGACAGCAGACCATGTGAGGCTTTGCTCTAAGCGTGTGGTGATGGGAGGAAGCCTCCACCCCACTGCACATGATTCGCCTCGCTCAGTTCTTCCTCCAGCGTGACTTCCGCACTGCCGCGAATCTGCGGCAACAGGCCTTCGGTGGCTCTCTGGGGCTTTCCAGGCGCAATAAAAGGCATCTGTTTTGTGCGGCAGGGAAAACAGCGTCACCCGGGAGGTTAGAAGGGTCTGCGTGGCTCTACTTGAAATGAAGTCTTCCGCCAGGTAGGTTTGGGCTTGGACTCTGCCCTGGTTTCTGCTCTCAGGTTGTGTCCGTTTGGCATGTGTCTGATGTCAGCGATGGAAAAACACAACAGAGATGTTGTACAGGTTAAGCGTCGACCTTCCACGTTCTAGAAGCAGCATGTTCTAAGGCGGCGTTGCAAAAATTATGAAAAGTAATGTGATTCAGTAACTTTCTTCTTCAAGAGTGCATATTTAATGTATTTCTGTTCCATCTGTTTAGTTATCAATAATGTTTATACATGTATTCTGCACATTATTTTTCATAGGACGTTTGCACTTAGTAAAGCCTTAGCTTTGGGTGAATGGCACTAACATGCAAAAATGAAAAAAATTACTCAGGGGAGGTTTATTTAATGTCTTTATTGTGATTTTCAGTGTGTTTAATTCACAACATCTTTTGCTCATATAGACTGGTTTACATAGAATCCATCAAATCGACTATATAAGCTTAAAACTTTTCATCTCTGTGAAGGTTTATATTCCAACTTTCCAAAGGACATTTAGCAAGATGTGTTTTTGCTCCTTTGAGTGACATCTTTACTGCTGACTGGTCCTTGCAGACAGAGTTGTTTGCCGTTCGTGTGGAAGCGGGACCTGCCTGCTGACTCTCTGTTTGCACTGTATGTGTACATTGTCTTGTTGCCACGGTGATGACAGCATCATTAGTAACGCAGTTAAACAAATTAAGGGAAAAGCCATTGTTTGTGGTGTAAGAATGAAACGTGTAACAAATTACTGACAACCAAAGCAATATGAAAGGGCATCTTTAGTCCCAATAAAATGTGTCCAGCTCAGCCGACACAGATTAACTAATTTAAACAAGATGCGTTTATTAGCAGGGTTTTGCATAATAAAACCTTAAGGTTTTGTTGTTTGTTTTGGCACGAAGTCTATTACTACTACACAATATGGAGTCGCTACACCTTCGAATGTGTCAAACCAGATATATTCCCCTATATTCCAAAATCATATGCTTCCCATTAAATCTGTTTAATTCAACTATATAAAATTTGCAAAAATAAATCATGTTTATTGATGATAATCCAGTGTGCAGTTCGTGGAACTCTAGCTTTCGTACGAATATTTACATAAAAGATGGCTTTGTGTTGATAGGATCCGGCCTGCGATCGAGCGACAGGTGTATCGCAGTAATACCTCCTGTCTGCGGCAGGTTATCATATTTCCTGGGTATAATGAAGGTAATGTCTTTTTCCCAGAATCTGATTCAATTTATATTCGGGGATGTTGACTTTGAACCTGTTGCAAGAGTCTTTTTCTATAGTTCAGCATTAACTGTTTTAATAAAAGAGCCGCTTTTAAGAAAAAACCGAGCTGAACTGGCCGACAGTTTGGAGTTTGTAATACTGCAGCGTGACGACAGTTCATAGGAAAAAAATGTAAAAATGTTATTGTTGTTCAACAAATAGTACAGCAAAAACTAAGTAATGCAAACATTTTAAACTGTTTTCAATGTAAATACTGCACACGAGAGATTTTAACGTGCATTTGTTGTGCCCAGTTTAAAAAAAAAAATACAGGTACAGTAAAGTTGAAGCAGGTACAGTAGTTTTGAATACATACAGTACTGTGCAAAAGTGTTAGGCGTGCCACTTGAATGTGTGTAGTGAAGTACAGGTAGATTCTGATCTACCATCAGGGGGGTTTCTGGTTGGCCGCAAATTCATTGCGCAGCCTGAGAATGACCTCAAACACCCAATCTCAGTCATACACAACTATGTTGAGCAAAAAGAAGGAATCCTGCAACAGACGGTCTGGTCCCCACAGAGCCCTCATCTCAACATGATCGAGTCAGTCTGGGAGGACATGCAGAGACAGTCAAAGTCTGCAGAAGAACTGTGGCCAGTTTAGAAGAACCTACCAACCTCTACCTTAAACTGCATGCAAGTTTGCATAAGAGAACTGATGGTGTTTTAAAGGCAAAGGGTGGTCCCACCAAATATTGATCTGACTGAGGTTTTTTTTTGTCTACTGTACTTTTTAGAAGGTTTATTGATTAATAAGTATTCATGGCATTATTTCTGGAACCATCCTCGCTTTATAGCATTTTTCCCACAGGTGCCTAAGACTTTTGCACAGTATTCTATGTTATACCTGAATAAAATAAATGGTCTAATTCTCATAATATGGTTCAGTATTTGCTCAGAGATGTTGACTTTAAACCTGCTGCAGGAGGCTTCATCCACAATGCTGTTTTTCACAGCAACTTCCATTTCCCTAAGCAGACTAAGTTGAATACTCAAGTGTAATTTGCTAATGACAGCAAATGGAGCAATAAAATATATATTATAATCATTTAATGAAACGTTACACACAGAGAAAGTGAACAGCTTCTTTTGTGATGAATTCTTTTCTTGAAGTCTTAAGATGTTCTTTTCAGTGCATGATCTGGAGGGGGGGGGGTTATGTGGCACAGCAATTCAACGGTTTCTGAGCGAAGAGGGTTGTTCGGCTGCAGGTTCCTATAAAAGAGGAATTATATCAGCAAATGAAGCTCTCTCTTTAAGGGTCAAAGTTCAGTTTAACGTAATTCTGCCTTATACAGATTTAGAAGATGGAACCAAACACAGTTTCTCCTAGTACATGGTGCAGAGCACACTGAGCCGAGAGCATGGCAGCAAAGGAGAAGAGGGACAAAATGAGTTACCTGACGGAGTCAGTAGTGCCCTTCCCAGGTTTATGAGCATCAACTATTCTTCCACAGCCGTCATGCTACATTTCCTCAGCTCTCTTGTGGGATTCTTTTACAGAGAAGGGTATCTAACATCCACCCCTGAATGCCTTGATCTCACAGCCACCTACAATACTGTCTGGCATATTGGTCTTACGGTTAAATGATCTAGAGTGCCACCATGCTGGCCTCGTGATGTAGTGGAGCTCCTCACGAGCAATGGTCTCTTCAGAGTACACTTTGGCAATCAAACAATCTTCCAGGGAGAATACAGGAAAATGGCCTCCCACAAGGTTCAGTGTTCTTTCCTTCACTTTCCACCTTATGCACTTGATAACCTAAAGCGAACTTATCTATGCTGCCTTGAATTAGTATCAAAAAACTGCAAAAACTTAAGAGATGGACTGAATGCTGATCTGGTGGCAATGTAGAGGTATCGCCAGTCCTGGTGGATCATTCAAAGCGTTACTAAAACAGTGTCTTCTGTCTCCCACGTTCATCATGCAAGTGCATCCAGCAGGGAGTTAAACAGTTTTCTTCTCTGAACATCACCGTTGACTAGACTACAAAGACACTACAAAGAGCAACTGACTTCAACCGCAGCAAAGCTCACGTGGCAGAGCAGTTTGAGTTCAAAACTGACTGGCACCAACTGGGGGGGGGGCAGGTGCGAGATCTATGTGAACTCGCACCCTGGTCCTCTACTTCTCACGAGTGGAGTGCAGCTCTCTGGTTTGGGTTCATTCCGACCATGTGCACATGCTGGACACACAACTAAAATCAACACTGGGGATCAATAGTGAAACGTTACAGATGACAGAAACACAGTGGTGGTGAGAAAGACTGTTCCACATCACCTCCGTCACACTGTTTGTGTAGCTTATTCAAGCAGGTCCAAGAACTTCTGACTATCCCTCTACAGTGTAACATCCTTGAGTCCCGTTCCAGATGACTTACCCGATCAAACCTGCTTAGGACTCACCTGCTGGGCCCATCTCAACCTGTGGGTGATCAATGACAACAGAGATGATCAGCATTTGCACTACAGGACTCTGCTATCATTCGGGATCTAACTGTCAGAGCACCAAGTTTTGAATTCTGCAGACAGTTTTGGTCTCAGTCAAACTTTCGGCTTTTCAAGTCACCTGTGGATAAGTGACATATGACGAATGGCACTGGGTTTTAAGGGATAACCTACACTGCTGCTCCATGAAACATATTGCTGTTGACTGTCCTCCTTCCAGACTCACTGGTGATAATCCAACAACTATGATCTACCCTGGTTGAGGAAATCACAGAAACTGGAAATCCAGAAGTGGAAATCCAGTCATACCGAAATCATTGAAATTTCTAAAGGTTCACTCATTTTTTTCCTGCCACAGCAATTTGTCTATTTTATTTCTACAGGAATTTTAAGGGGGAATAAATATAATTGCTCTGCGCAGTAACTTCCCTATTTCAGCATGTTTGCTTGTATTTCCACCGCTTTTGAAGCCCGGGCAGGGTAGTCTGAGGCCATCCCAGAATCACACAGCGCTAGGCCATGAAGCCGACCTCTGGACGGGACACGCAATCACATACGCACGATCTCAGATTTAAAGCAACCAATTCACCTGCAACACACACATGTCTTCGACCTGTGGGAGGAAACCCGCCCAGACGTGGAGAGAACAGGCAAACTCCCCACAGACTGAGCTGGACTGAAGCACACACTCAACCAGCCCAGGTTCTGTATCTCCAGTTATGTGCATTTCATATTTTACATTAAAATGACCAAGATTTTAATAATTAACTGAAGCCATTTCCAGGCCTGTGTACTAATCTTAAGTTTGCAATAAATGTTTAATGCTGTCAAATAAAAAATGACCAAAGCCTTGCTGAGCTTTGCAAAATAACCAGCTTAGCCAAAATATTGGCAAAATGAGCGCCAAAAGCTCCACTTCTGAGCTCGCTGTCAAATGGTAAAATGACAAAATGGAACATCGGCTGAAATGAGTAATAATAACAATAATAATAATAATAATAATAATAATAAATAGTTTTCACATACTCACATTAAGATGTACGCGAGCCTTATGAAATGAAGGGCCCCTCCTATATCTAAAACACCCCAGAAAGTTGCAATGGTGAAGTTTTCCGTTTTGTTTGTCTTGATAAAGGAGCTGCAGGACGGGCACTTTCTGTACTAAAATTGTCATTACTGTTATTGGAGCCGAAAACGTCTCATTAGAAGGCAATTCGATTTGCGTGTTAATGGCGGCCCCGGTTACACTGGAAAGTTCAACTGTTTATTCTGTCATTTTCTAAATGACGGGAAGGTGGCCAAGACACTGTGGCTGGTGGCCTTCTGAGTCTCCTCACGATGTGATTTTTGCCAAAGGCGTGAATGACTGATGCAAAATTTACCCGACCGCACAGAGGCCTGTACTTCCCGCGAAAGAGCTGCTCGTGATGTGCTAAATGCATCACTAAAGCGAATGAATCAGGTTCTAATACAATGGCAGTCGTCGGTTCCTTTTCAAAGGTTTGGCTTCCTACTGCATTTGCACACTTGAATCAGTCAAGCTAAATGAGTTTGAAAACGTGTGTTTTTTTTTTCCCAGTTACATTGGGACAGTTTACATTTTTCTCTTGAATTCAGTCATTAAACCGGTGAAGCCAAAAGGCTGGAAAAATGCAGTAAAAATTTTAAAAAACCAAAAAGGGTTTAAGAGAAAATACAGTGACTGGCTGAGTAAGGAGTCAACCGTGACTGACTATGGCAGTTGCTGGAATAAACAAACCGGGTGGTGAAGCATTAAGACCATGACGTGGAACCAGTAGTGTGTCTGATATATTCTAACATCATGGTTCATACGGCGCAGCTATTAAAATGAGAAACGGCTTGAAAATGCAGGTAAAAATGATGTCAGCCAAGCAAGAAGTTTCACTCCACTTCTTCTTGAACTCTTTTAATGTCAAACAAGAGATTGCTACAGATAACTTAACAATAAGTATAACTGAACTTGAGCTCAGCTGCAGGTAATAACCAGCTCAAACAAAACCGCTAATGCAGAAGGTCCCTAGGACCAGGACATCTTAGTCTCTAATCTGAACTCCTGATGAAAATGTGTATCACAAACTAGATCTTGAAGTCCTGATATCATCAATAAATGAATGAAACTTCTATAAATCGACCTAAGACCTAATTTGTCACGAGAACCACATGTTCGGTGTCAGCACATACTTTTTCCAAAAGATGCTTAGCATTTCTACATTTTTGCTTTAGAACTTTATCAACACTTTCCTTCATTCATGCTGACTTAATAGAGTCCCACAGCTCCTGCTCAGGTTCTGACAGCACATTCAGGTTCTTCCACCTCATTAAGTAAGCCTTCTAGTGGTCTGGAATCTGGGGACTGGGGAGGCATCACACCTTGCATTGCACCCAGACACATCATCAGTCAGGTTACCTGGGGGGCGGTTTTGGTCACATCAGACACCCTCGACCCCAATCCAACAAGCATGAATTTGACCTCAGCATGTATCCGGGTGGTGCTACCTTGAACTCACAGCTCACCTCTTCGGATCCATGGTCATCTAGATACCTTCTCTGCAGGTGCAATAATTGATCTGAAGGGCCTTCTTCCCTGACTACATGTTTAACCCAACAAACTACAGGCCCTAAACTGTGGCTTTCCTGCAAAGCCCCTGCGGCCTGTTTCAACTTGACACACAACCTTTTCGAGTGTCGCTGCTCCACCAGTTCCTTGTACTTCACCATTTTCTCTCTTTGCCTCTTCCACACATTTGTCAAAAAGCACTCTAAGCTCCAGCATGACTTGTCTAGAAGCTTCAGGCAGCAGGGCTGCGCTTCGATTCTGCTCTTCCGCCTTTTTCAAATTCTGCATTCTGCAGCGCATTTTAAACACTGAGTGACAATGTTAAATTGTAACACCTTTTGCACTAAACAGAGACAACTTTTCTGAACTGATCAATTTATGTTGGAATTCTGCTTCAGTGATCTACTCCCCTTCATCATACCTCCACTGCTTCACAGCTACGGACTTTCTACAGATCACCTCCAGGGTCACTAGAGTCCATAAAACAGCATTAGAAAATGTTTATGGAGCTTGAAGGCTGTTCCACATGGGCATGAGGTTCAGATAGCTCTTGGCTTCCAAACCAGTTCTTGCTCCTCATTACCATTCATCTAGTAAAAACTCACTGTCACCTTCATGAAACAATCTTGACACTTGTGCTTTGTGTCATAAATCTTGCTTTAAGGATCAGTTCAGAAAAGGTTGGAGAGGCTACAAGAGGATGGATCTTCTTGGTAACAAGGTTTAGCTATAAGAGTGTGTTGAAAAAATGGTACTAAGATGAAAACATCCTCCATTTTGATAGCTTCATTCTCTGGAAAATCTTGACACTGCAGTAAATAAAAAATCCAAGGATAGATAGCATTTCCAAGCTGCTGGAATGGACATTGATGGCATCTGCCACCAACAGTAATGCTATGTTCACAGTTGCTCAGACAACATCTTCTCAAATGTAATGTTCAGTCAGATGGAAACCTGACCTCTCGACCTTGTCAGCTTGTGTTATATCACAGCAATTGTTTGAGGTGGGTAGGCTAGGTGTGTAAGAAGCTGTGTGTGCCTAATAAAGTCCCTGGGTGTGTTTAGCTGGAGTCTGTGTTAAATGTTCGGTTACAGATCTTCACTGCTTCTGTGATGTCAGTGAACTGGTATCTTCACTGACCCTTGGACCATTACAAAAGTGAAAGCTTGGCAAATCGCAGCGGAAAGTTCATCGCAAGCTTCAGCAAGTTCAGTCCTTACTCTTGTAAAACAGTACTGTTTCACTTTTCTCAATGCTTTTCAATACCACCCAGTGTAGTTATTTTCACACCAGAATCAATGATTTACTTTTTTCTTTAAGTAACGTAATTAGTTGTACAGTTTATTGCAAGATTAGTCAAGTAATTGTGCGTTAAATCAGAAGTGAGACAAGATCACATATTAATGAGAGCTATGAAGTCAATGAGACACAGAGCATAGCAATGTATTTAGACACAGAGTAAATGATACTTAACTTTGCTAATTTTAAACTGGCAGCAGCCATTTGAGACTTCATCTCTAAACACCTGCTAAAAACCATTATATTTTGAGGGTAATTAGATGGTTTGGCAAAGCAAGTTGTTAGTTGCAGGCAGTCTTTAAAAACAAATATAACTTGTAAGATGCAAAGTACATGTTTTAGGGTTTATTTTTAAGAAATGCGCCATAATTAAATTGGTACTGTGAGCTAGAGTGCAGTACTACCCTGGTGGGGGGTCCTCAGTGGCCGCCCCTGCTCTGCCTCCATAGGCTTCTTGAGGACCAGCTGCTGCTGCCCAGAGAAATGTACTGAGGAGTTTAAGGCAGCTGGTCTGAGGAGGGGAGAGGGGATGTGAAGAAGCTGCTTGGTTATGGGTCTGTTTGGTGGTTTTACGTTATTTCAGCTGTACGGGGTCTTTTCCCGCATCTGTGCAGCCACCAGCCCCGTGAATAGCGACAGTACGTTGTACTGTATTGTGCCGTATTATCCATCCGTTCGTTCTTTACCCTTTACCACTAATCCTGGTCAGGGTCATAGCTTAGCTGGAGATTACCGAGTGCCAGGAAACCACACCCGGGACTGGATGCCTGTCCATTGTAGGGCTATATTGTCTTATCTTATATTATGTGGTTTTCCTCCCACAGCATCACCAAAAATGACATCTGAGCCAGTGTATATATCAGTATGTAACTTCACTTTAGAATTTTGAGTGACACAAATGAAAAGCTCAGAATATGTTTTATGCTTTTGTATGTCACGTGTGACCTTGCCATATGGCAGTGGGCCCCAACCCACCAGAAACATACAGTGCAAATTTTAAAATGAAACAGATGCTTACACACATTCATGAAGGGTAATAAAAACTGACAAACATGCAATACAGTATAATATAACAATAAAAATATGCAGTACAAATGCCTTCGTTGATGTATGTCAACTACAGTTTAACTTCTAACCGATGGATAGAGCCTTGAAAAAGATTTTAAAGGAAGAAGTTTGGCGTATTTGTCACTTTTCTATTTGCACTGTCAAACTTTGGAGGGTAAAAAGGAATCAGAAGAGAGGACAGCTGCGGTTATATGATTGTCACTCATTCTCTTGAAGCAGTTGAGTACAACATAAAATGATACGAAGCCTAACAGCTTGGCATCAGACTGACACTTCCAGAACCCATATGAGCGGAAAACACTGGAAGGATGGAGTACAGTACACACACGTTAGAAGCTGGGTGGTGTAAGCCGTGGACTTCGCTTTGCTTTCATTGACAAATGTTTATGTTGCTACATAGCAATTCATCTATTTTCTCCAGTTCTGGGTAAAGATGGCAGAATAAATCAGCTATAAAGTAGACATTTAGTTGAACACTGACACGGTAACAGGAATTGACGTCAGTGGCCATGAATGATACATGTTTTAGGAATGTGGTGAAGCAAGTATAGAAATTGGAGTTCTTTATATCCAAATTTACGCAATAATGGCTCTTGAAAATTAACACCTAAATATTGGCATCTGAAGGGAAAGTTTTGTTATAAGAAATTTTTATTCGAAGCTTATCCATAATAAAAAAACCCAAATGAATTCTAAAAATCAACAAATGCTATACATTTCACCGCAATAAAATAATACTGTATGTGTTGTAATAAACTCTTTTGCATATTATTAGGAATTTATCCAAAGCCATACGCACACATGCAGTGGGGTTATCGGTGGTATTGCTTTGCTCAAACATGTTTGTGCTGCATTGCCACATTTATTGTGCATTTCGTTTTTTTTTTTAAATAAACCTATCAATTGCAAGTCATCGTGTGAAACCCATGCTGATGTCATATTGGTGTTTTGGGATGGACGGGGAGTGCTTTATTTATTCATTTTTACTCATTTAAAATAATGGGAAACAGTCCCTCGGTATCTGAGAGAATACTGTACATATAAACAGCAGAGAGAGCATAATTCAGTTGAAGTACTTTAAAAAAATATGTGCACCGTTTTAAGTGATCTAAACAATTGTGTCTATACATTATTTAAATAAACGAACACTGTTGCACCAATAAAATTAGATACTTTCAATTCGATCAACTCTTAAGCTGCCACCTTTGTGTTTGGTTTTTATACTAAGCAGCTTATACTGGAGCTTAGTCATTTTACTGGAGCAATTCTGTGTGTTTACTTTATTACACATTTACCAGTTTTTTTTTTAAATAGCATAATAATTAAGGTCTCTTAAACTGAACTTGAGGTCATGGATTTTCACCTTAAACTGAGCTGCTCATCAACTTCTGCAAGGCTCTCTAAAGGAAAGCAGTCACTGGTCCTCAATAACTGCCAATAAAACCCAAGAAATCTACTGACAACGAGAAGAAGTTCTTGAGGGTTCACTGTAAAAATAACAATGACAGCTGACAATGGTCAATAAATTCCACAGACTGACAGTGATCTGACAGTGAGGAGGTGTTGATGGTCCAGAGTAAATGTGACTGTGGCTGACAGCTGACAACAGGCAGAGAAGTTATCGGAAGATATCAGCTGGCACCGAGCAGGAGACCCTAATGGTCTGCAGTAAAGTGGCTTGGCTTGACTTGACAGAGAGTTAAAATATTACATTAAAAAAAAACAGAAACGTAACAAATTAAAAGTTCCTTCTTGTGAAGTTTTCTTTAGTAAAAGTGTAAAGTGTGCCCTGGCAGCATGGTGGGTAATGTGGATGCCACAGTCTTTAAAAACATCCTCGCAGGTCAATAAGTGAATAATTTGACTTGTTCAGTCTCTCCTTGTTCCCCCCCATTTTATTCCTCCTTTTGTCACCATTTTGCACCATATTAACAAACCTCAGTTTCTTTCTGTCTTATGTCTGTGTGGTCATCTGTTTCTTCTTCATGCACAGCTTGGTTTTTTAAGCAATAGACTTGAAATCTGGCACACAGGTACTTCTCACCCTGAGTGAGGCTTTTGTCAAGCACACCTCTTAGCTTCAAAGGAGACCAGGCTGCGTACCTGACAGGACCAACTTGGTTTGACGATTTGCCCAACATCTCTCTTGCAGGTCCTTCCAGTGCCAACATCAGACCACCTCTGTCGGTGGGGGGCAAAATCAGGCTTCTAAGAGGATGTTCCTCTGGGCAGGAAACAAAGGGACACAAGGACCAGAACATAGAAGAAGGTACAACGCAACTTCTAAATGAATTACTCTATTAATAAGAAATCGTTTTATAAATTTTCAATTGCTGGAAGTAATTCTTTTGTCTTTATGCTCATACGCAGTTATAATATTTATTCTGGGCAAAATGGGTTTTTCACATTTATTTTCTGTGTGCAGCTTATTAAAGGATGTGTCAGAAGTCTCTTTTGTTTTGGCTCCCTGTTGCATTTATGGAGCTCATAATGAATTATTAATAATTTCACAACTGTACTAAATTCACAACCATTAAGCTGAGTCTGCTCTTCAGCTGACCTCGCTTTCTCTTAGTCCTTGACGGTACGTCACAAGGGCAACACAGTCTCAGCTGAGAAGATCCATTAATGTTTTTTCTCATCTTAGGACAATCTACCAGAAAATGTGGGAGTATGACACTCTGGACAAGAGGAAGACTGTCACGGCTTTGAAGGCAGGAGAGGACAGAGCTCTACTCTTGGGCCTAACCATGGTCCTCTTTTCTGCCATGATGTACTTCATCACAGGCATCACAGTGGTGCGTTCCTACCTAGGCAGGTATAGTGATGATATTAGGACTTCCGTGGGGGATGGACAGTTACTACTCATGTAGCTTTGTTTACCCTGGTATATCTACTAGTCCAGGGCGCCTCAGCAAGTAGTCTCACACTACCCGGGCTGCTTGGGTGTGGGTTTAAATCCAGCTCAGTCTGTGTGGGGTTTGTATATTCTCCCCGTGTCTGTGTGGGTTTCTTCTGGGTGCTCTGGTTTCTTCCGTCAGTCCAAAGTTTTGTGTTTCAGGTTAAATTTTCACTCAAAGTTTCCCATTGATGAACTGGCATCCTGTCCAGGGAGTCCAGCTGTCCAGTTTTGTGACCCAGTACCCTACGATTTTGAGATGCTCTGGAACATTGTGATCCTGACCAGGATTAAGCGGTTAATGATAATGGAGGTATTATTATGTCCATCCATCTGCCAATCTATTATGCTTTACCGCTTTATCCTGGTCAGGCTTGTGGTGGTCTGGAAGGTATCCCAGAATCACAGGGTGCTAGGCTATGAAACAGGCCCTGGATGTGATGCCAGACTGCTGCAGATGACACCTGCATTGACCGAGTGAAGAAAGGTGTCGTGGTATAAAGTAACACATTATATAATCGCCAAAATAAAAATAAATAAAACAAAGGCCTGCATGAAGAGCAAACAAACAAAGCAAGATTGAGCTCTACAGACATAGACGTGATCTGGGTCAAAGCAAATAGTACGTTTATTTTCCCAAGATTTCATCCCAATTCTAAACTGTAAAATTTTCGACTGAAAACACCCGCTGACAGAAATGTATATTTTCAGTTTAGTTCAATTCAATTCAATTTATTTTTATAGAGGCTTTTTCACGCACAGCGACTCAGGAAAATGGAACAGAAAACAAGTATATAGTGAAGTTATAGATAAAGGTTAGGTGTTAATGGGAACAGCTATACAGGGAATAAGTGCAAAACAGTAAACTGAGGAGAGGAAAACAAAAAAAACCCCCCCACAACTGGGAGACAAGGGAGGAAAATAAAGCTCTGGGGGTCCCAGTGCCAGCAGTTGCCCCCCTCCTGGGCTTCTACACATTGTACGGAAGAGAAGTCACCAATGTAAAAAAATCCCTGTCAAAAGCAAGTGAACGTCCACATTGGAGCAACACAACACTTTGAAATGTTACGTAGGAATCATCTGAATGTGTGTGTTCCGACACATTTCGAAATCTATAAAGCTAACGAATAGAAATGGCTCTTTGAAAAATCCTTTCCCATCACGCAAACAACACACCACACGCTTTGTTCCAGCTCATTTTGCTGCACACCATATTACAGACGCTTGTACAATTACAAAATTTGCTGTAGAAACTAAAGGTCCCAAGTTCAGATCTACATCCAGCTATCGCACCTTTGAGCAAGAGACTTGCCCTCAGCTCTTTCAGAAAAATTACCTCCCATTATTCCTGAAATTGTACCTTCACTGTCAACTATGGTTTCCTGTTTTTTTTTCAGGGTTCATGTTTCCTCCCAGTTCCCAGTGCTGTACCCTAAGTCTTTGTAGACCGGTGTCAAATCCAGGCCAACAGCCGTAATAAGTGTATTGGCAAAGCACAGTAGTTCCCTCACAGGACATGGAGAAACACGATGGGCAGTAATTTCCTTTTCTCCTTTCACCGCGATCACACCCAGCACATGGACAGAGGAATCCAGCTGCTCGGTGGTCAATTCAACCATGGTCGGTGAGATGAACTGCACGTACAGCTGCGGTTCGGACTGCAGGAAGTCCTTCAAGTTCTCCTGTCTGCAGGTGTTTGTGACCCTCAACACAACTGGGAAGGTCATGCGTCTCTTCCATAATGAAGAGACCAGGTACATGAACCAGGAGGTGAGTCTATGGAAAGAGGGAAAAGCAAACCATAGCACACTTTCGCCGTGATGCCGGAAGCACTAAAAGCTCAGCTTAACTTCAGGTTGCAACTGCAATAACTGACCAGATTTCATTTTGTGATGAGAAGAACTACTATTGAGTCAATGTCAGCTTCAAGCAACATCACAGAGAGTCTCCAGAAAGTTCTGTGCTCCACTTCAGTCCGCTGTGTTGGAAGTGTCCAGTGTTGCTGAGGCCATCTATGATTGTTCTCCTTCTGCCTTCGGAATCGGGAAACTTACAATCTTTTTGAGACAGTTTGATGTGTGCAGTGTGTCTAATGTATAAACGCCCTTTGTTGTACTCACATTTCCATCTAGATTTGATACCATATCCATCTTTTTTTTCCTTCCTCTTCATGGATGTTTCTGCTTTCCTACTTTTTTAAACTGCACCTTTCACATCTCAATTGTAAACAAAATACCATTATAGTTACACCTCTAATTTTCATTCTTGACATATAGAAATATATTTGAGGTTCTTCTCCAGATCCAAAAAAGAGTGACTATAAATGAGATTGAGATAAATTGTTCAAAGCTGAAATTCCCGTGAAACGGTCTGAAATGTTTCCTTTTCCCTTCTTTTCCAGTGTTTTTACGTACCAAATTGTCGAAAGGATTACATGGATGTGCATGCCGTTATCTTAAACGTTCACGAGCACTTCAAGCTTTTCCCACAAGTGCGCTGCTATTACGATCCAGCGGAACGTGAGGGCAGTGTTCTCCTCACGCGACTGTACAGCCACGGGGTGGTCTTCCGATCACTTTTCTGGCCCACCATCATGTTCGTCGGGGGCACCGTTATCATTGCAATGGTGAAACTCACACAGTACCTCTCACTGCTCTGTGAACAAATCAAAAAAATTAAACGGTGAGAAAGTCGCAAAATCGCAAGAGTCCTGGAGACACCTGATCGTAGAGTGGCGGTTGAAAAATCTGGCCAAGGATTGAAGGAAAAATACATTTTATGCATTTTCGTTCCCATGCTGTGTTGAACTGGCATCCCATCCGTGGATCCTTTCATAGCCCGACGCTGACCAGGATTAAGTGGTTAAAAAATGGATGGACGGACAGACGGACGGATGATTTATGCAATGTTAGCATAGCTTAATGTGAGAATTGCAGAGCTGTCCACGTTCCACGTTTAATACTTATTGATAGGGAGGCCATTTAAAGGAGCTTTCTATTTAGTTGTTATATTTTTGTTTCTATTCCGTGTGGTTCTAAGACCAGTGAATGTAAAGGTGACATGAATTCTTGAATCACCACATCTGTGTGAAGAGTTTACATTTTATCCCCATAGTCCAACGGTTCTCCTTCAGACACGCTGGTTTACTTCAATAATCCAGTAAGGTGCCATCAATGAGTGAACGTACATTTGAGGAGATGCCCTCATATTTTTACATTTCAGTTCCGGGCTATTCAGTTGTTGTTGAAGGTATTTTTGTAGAAACGCTGAAAAACCATGATGTTGTTTAACCACCTCCAAACGGTGCAGCCGTGTGAAAAATTATTCTCTTAACACATATTCCCCTGAAAACATTTCCCAGCCGAAGTGGAATTCTACTGTAGATAATTTCGTCTTTTGTGGAATGCCGTGTTTCACAAAAATAATGAAAACAATCTTAAAGATCTCTGTATACCTTCATGTTTATATATATATATATATATATATATATATATGAAACATGTAACTATAACTGGTTTTTCCTTTTTTAAAAAATTCCCTGCTCACCCTTCTGTACATTAAGTAATATATAAATAAACTATGCTAATAAGACAATAAAAATATTAACATAAAGTATGTCCATATTTCTAAAGCTTCTGTAAATGGAGGAGATTTTGTGTCAAAATGAAAATGAATTCAAGCAATTCATAAAATTTGAGGTCCAGTTTTAGTTGCTTGCAATGGTGAACAACATAAATCTGCTCAGGGAGGCCTGTGAAAGACTTACATCTAAAAAAAACCCCCCAGAAACTTTATGGAATTAAAGCCGAGAAACGAAGCAATAATGTGCGCAACTCAGAGTACAGATGTCCTTCGGAGTTCTCTGGCGCCCTCTGCTGTCCATACGAATAATACCGTTTGACATCGGACCGCTTTTGTTTTGTTTTTATTTCGCGCATTTGCTCAGTGTACAGATATTCACATTACTGTAGAGAGATTTATCCATTTGTGCAAAGCCTTTGTCCAAAGGTTTCATTCCTTATTATGAAAAAAAGCATTTATTAGACGAGAAACATAACTTTCACACTTCACAGATTCATCTCCAGACACAAATTTTAAACAGCAGCGTTTTTATTGTCAGACGTGGATTACAGAAGTTTTAGTTGTCAAATATTTTTTATTATTCCGTTTTAATTCTCAATTCAGTTCCATTCAATATTTTTTTATAAAGCGCTACGCTCACAGTGACTCAGCTGAATGGCAGATTAAGACAATAAAACAGATAACAAAGGTTACGCATTTACAACTATACTGGGTAAAAGTGCGATAAAGTAAGTCTGCCGGCAACTGAGGAGTGGAAAACTAAAAACTCCCAATAGGCAAAGGAGGAAAATAAAGATCCTGATGATCATATGCAGAAGAAATCAGTGCCAGAAGCAGCTAAGACAGGTGACACCACTAAGGACAGCCTTGCGTAGGTCAGTAAAAGCTGAATAAAACGGTGGTGAGGTGCAGGTGTGCCGATCACATCCTCATGGCAGGGGGTCCTCAGCCCACCACTGCTCTCATCTGGCCTCCTGATGCAAAGAAACTCAAAGAGAACAAGAAGGGGTTACAGTGCAAAGACAGTAAGAGGCAACATACAATGAAGACCACATGCAGAAGTGACGCATCCAAGATTAAAGAGATGGGTTTTAAGTCTTGACTCAAACGCTGACGCAGAAGAGGTGTTTCGGACAACTTCGAGCAGACTATTCTGAAGATGTGCGGCTCTGCGGCTAAAGGCACGTCCTTCTGCTGTAATCTTATTGATCACAGGTACTTTAAGATAACCGGCGTTTAGTGATTGTAGGCAACATAAAAGTCAATGATCTCACTGAGGCAGACAGGAACAACGCCATGTGTGGCCTTATAAGTCAAGAGTAAGGTTTTATAATCCGCTCTAAACCTAACAGGCAGCCAATTTAAAGACTTAAGAGGCGGTGATAGGTGGTCGTACCTCCTGGATCGAGTGACAGTTCTAGCAGCAGAATTCTGTGTTAGGTGCAGCCTAGATGTGGTCTGGTACGGACGGCCTGAGCGTTGGCGTAGTCGATCCCGCTGGAAACAGGGACACGAACCAGCTTCTCAGCGTCCTGCCTAGTTAAGACTCACCTTAGTTTAGCTCTACTCTGTCACTTGAAGGAACCGGCGTCCAGTCAGCGCAGTGACACGGGAGACAGTTTAATAAAACAATAATAATGCATTTTAACCCCGATTTTACTTGAGCATCTGAAAGAGCAGCTTTATTTCCAACGTGGCTATGCAAACTGTTGCTTGTTTTGTTAGCTGTCAAATGTACCGTTTCCGGTTGTTATGCCGACGTCGGTGCACAAGCTGGAGAAAAGTTGTTTTGAGATGCGCCATAAAGTTTAGTGCACTGAGCAGAACATACGTGAAATTGGAGGTTCGCGTACGCGCGTGTTTTTTTCCCCCATTTCAAAATGTGTAATTTATTCAGCTCATATGCAACATTTAATGGCGCGTTTCATGCCACATGTGAGTCATGCAAGGGTGAAAACCAGGGAAATGTACATTATATAACATCAGAGCTGTAACTCACACTCATTATAAAGTGAAATACAATTTAAAATAATGCGTGGAACAATAAAGTGTGTAATTCATCATTCTTCTTTTGTGCTGTAATGCGAATCGCTGACATTCCGAAAATCCAGTGTTACAAACTAACGCTTACAGAATGAACCGGATTTATAGCATCGGAACAGATGGCAGAGCCTCCAGTTAGCAGGAAGACGTGTCGACTGCCGCACACAGTGGCTCCGTTTCTGCTAAACTCGGCACAAAACAGACGTCACACTGTGCAAACTTACATATTATTTTCCATTTCTGGAGTGCAGCTTCACCGCGACCGACAGACCGGGAGAGAGAACTGACTCTTTCTTAGCAACACGACGCTCAGAAAAGCTGCTCAAATCTCAGTGAGACAACTCTTACCATATAGAGAATGTATCGTGTTAAAGCCTTGCCAAATCGACCCTGGTTTCAGTCATAAGATCAGCTGCTGTAGGATTACAGGATTAGGCCTTGTTCTGCTGCTTGGAAAGAAAGTTTTGCGCTTTTATTTTATTTGCTTATTACCAGGAGCTCAGAGCAGACTGTATGATGCTGTGGTGAGGTAAATGAAAAATATTGGGAAATAATTTCAACATTTCACCTATTTCCGGAGCAACACGCGGCAGGGTGGTTAGAGCTCTTGCCTTGCAGCCAAAAGACTTGGACTTGAATCCCCTCTCTTGCTGTGGTGACCCTAAATCGAAGTACTGCACTTTGAGTGATATTTTTATGGTATCAACTGAGGGCAAGTCAATTTGCATAAAAAAGTATCAGCTGATATAATACTTATTGTAGCTCAGTACTAAATGCCTATAACATGAATAAATGTCAAATTATCGTGCTGTATGAACAGGTAAAACATTAAATGTAGTATAGTATACATATCTATGCTAGCTTACCAAGGGTGTTACTGAAGGAAAGAACATTCTGGATGCACACCATTGCTGCCTCAGTCCATCTGGCCCCAGGCCACAAGGAGGGTAAAGATTATCTTTGAGCTTTAGTTCAGTGGTCAATACGTCTTCCCCCAGCAACTGGTCAAGAAACTGTCTTCATCGAGTCTGATCATCCCCCTGGGCAACTGGATCCTGGACTTCCTGAGCAACAGGCCACAGGCTGTGAAGATCCAAGGTAACACCTCCCACACCACCATCTTGAACACTGGCACTCCACAAGGTTGTTTACCCTTCTAACCCATGACTGTATTACCAAATACAAGAGTAAGAACATCATCAAATATGCTGATGACACCACAGTTACGGCCCCGTCTCCAACAACGAGTTGGCCTACAGAGGGGAAGTGGAGCAGCTTGCAGCCTGGCACAAGGACAACAATCTGTCTCTCAATGTAAACAAATCCAAGGAGACAATAATTGACTTCAGAAGGTCTTAGCTGCTCACACTCTTCTATGTGTTGTTGGTTCAGCAGTGGAGCTGGTGCACAGTTTCAAGTTCCTGGGTGTGCACATAACCAAGAAACTCTGCTGGATCTACAACTCAACCCATCTGGTGAAAAAAGGCACAATAGCATCTCCACTTCCTGAGGAGATCAAGAAGAGCTGGACCTCCACCTTCTATCCTCACCAACTTCTACCGATGTGTCATAGACAGCATCCTGACCTCCTGCATCTTGGTCTGGTGTGGGAATTGCATCCCTCTGACTGGGGAGCTCTGCAGAGGCCAATGATGACTGACCAGTCCATCACCAGGACCTTAATACCCACCAACCAGACAATAAGTGGTGAGGATGAAGGGCAGAAAGAGGAGAGTTCATGACATTGCCACAGACCGCTACCACCTTCTCCACCATCTGTTTTCACTACTGCTGTCTGAGGGACACTACTGCAGCCTGAGGGCCAAAACCACCAGGCTTCCTACCACAGGCTGTCGGCCTGCTGAACTTCATCACCTCAGGACCCATCTCCACCACCACTGCTCGTGACCACCGACTATTTTGCACAATAGAATATTAAAATACTGTAAATATTAAAAAACCACGGACCTGAGGAACTTCATTTTGTTCTCACCTTCATACTTGCTGTATAAGTGAGTACGGCAATAAACAATTTATGATACTCGATCTGTCTGGTCCACAGGAGCAGAAATGGACTAAAAAGCAACAAATAACAGCACATTAACTAACCCCATTTTGTTGGACACGTCATTTGCTAGGTAAATATTCAAAAGTACAGTACTGTACAAAAGTCTTAGGCACCTGTGGGAAAAATGCTATAAAGCGAGGATGGTTCCAAAAATAATGCCATGAATACTTATTAATCGATAAACCATCTAAAAAGTGCAGTAGACAAAAAAACCCTCAATCAGATCAATATTTGGTGGGACCACCCTTTGCCTTTAAAACACCCTCAATTCTCTTATGCAAACTTGCATGCAGTTTAAGATAGAGGTCGGTAGGTTCTTCCAAACTGGCCACAGTTCTTCTGCAGACTTTGACTGTCTCTGCATGTCCTCCCAGACTGACTCGATCATGTTGAGATGAGGGCCCTGTGGGGACCAGACCATCTGTCGCAGGATTCCTTCTTTTTGCTCAACATAGTTGTGTATGACTGAGATTGGGTGTTTGAGGTCATTCTCAGGCTGCATAATGAATTTGGGACCAACCAGAAACCTCCCTGATGGTAGATGAGAATCTACCCGTACTTCTCCACACACACATTCAAGTTGCACGCCTAACACTTTTGCACAGTACTGTACATTACAATCAGTCAGTACGTCTATAATTCAAATACATGCAAACTCGGCGAGCAAATACACAAATAATGACAAAATACGGTGACAGCCAAAGTTTTTTTTTTTTTTTTTTTATTAAAAGTTAAGCTAATACATGAAATACAATGATCAAAATAGTTCTCCCAGGGGATTCTGTAGCAAGTATTTATTCAATATACATTCAAAACATTTTATCTCATCACTGTAGTTTTTCAAGAGTGAAGTCAACCTTGTTTTAATCCCATTGGCCTAAAGGTTTTCTATACCCATCAAACTGCACTGCAAACAGCTGCGGCTTCAGTCGACAATAGGGGGTTTGTCGGTTTGGTCACGTCGTGGGCCCACATCTCCGAATGTGACATTATAATATTACATTTAAGTAGCGTGCAGTCTACCAAATAAATTAAAACGCTTAACTTATGGTCGCTTTAGATTACGTTCCAAAGGCGTGAGATGCGTTGCTGTTACAGACTCATCTGTAAAATGTTTGTGTCCGGAAACTAGCTACAAGTCAAGTGGAGGACGTTCACTCTTCTATAAAGTATGTTCTACAACTGGCTTTGTGTTCACTGCTGTCAAGTTTCTGAATGCAGTCCTGTTACAACTAGGCATTTACACTAGATCCTGGTACTAGAAATGCAAAGAATTTAATAACTCCTATGAATCGCGTCATTAAAATTAATACTGATGACAGAATCAGAAATAAACACTCCAACAGTGGAACGTTTTAGCCACAGTACATTACATGCAATGTGATAACTCTATCAACACTGAGCTTTTGTGCATCAGCCAGAAGCTACTTTAACCTGCAGAGATGGACCGAGATCAAGTGTTGTTACTACATCAGGCAGAACGGCAGCTCACAGTGTTATAGTTCAACATACAACAATAAAAGGAGCAACTGAGAAAATGTCGAACTTCATGGATAAACAGAAGGGCAGTTTGAAGGACTGGGTTTTCCAAATTTGCTGACCTTCGTCTGCTTTGTGCTAAATCCCACAAATTTCTATCATCTAGCTTCAGAAATCTGTATCTTTGAGGCAGTACGAAATAACGTTTGGCAGATTTGAAAGGCACTATTTATGTATTATTTTTCTCTTTTGCAAAATAAATGTACGTGGTTAATTTTACTGGAAAACACTAAGGGTCGTTTTAGAGTGAATCGAATGGGAAATTTTCAAGATCACACTCGTTCAATATTTATTGATTTGTCGCAGCATGGCAAGAAACCTACATGAGGTAAAGAAATAAAATAACATTGTTTAAAAAAAAAAAAACAAAAAGGCTAAAATAATTAAATAGGAGAGTCAAACCTGAGTCGCTCTCGCAAAGTGTTTTTCAGAGTCACATCTGACTTCCTCCGCAGTTAGCACAGTGTTTACTGAAAAATCGCACGTTTGCTATGAATCGGCGAGCCTGAAAAGGCTCATTACCGAGAAATGAACAAAGAAAAAAAAAAAAAATATATATATATATATATATATACACACACGCACATATATATATGTATATATGTCAAATCACACTTCATGTAGCATGTAAGTGAGATACAGCACTTTGAAATGGTAGAGCACAACATTTAACAAACTTCTGCGATGGTGACATTTTAAGTGCCGCATCGCATATGAAATAAAGTGCCACAACTTCCCTGAAATTGTAACATTTTTTTTGTGTAAGGCTTTCCAATGTCAATGCCCTGCAATCTGAGTCCATGCTTTATACTTTAGAGCAAAACTGAAACCAGTTTCCAAATAGAAATTCTTTCTGATCGTAAACACTTTGATATTTACAAAAATATACCTTCACCCCGCATGACAGAGAAAGTAATTCATGATGCTCTAAACGCAGAAATCGTGCAAAACATACTGTGTTCTAAAGGATACGCGATGGACCCAACCAGTTGAATTTAAATAACAGTGGATTTAACTGATAAAAATGTCAAATGCCCAAGAGAAAACAGATAATAAGAAACTAATTCTGCATAAGATATTTCGGGTCAGAATGAAATGAGGAGACAGAGGAATAAATCTCATCATCCTCTCATTATAAGCTCTCTCTGTAAACATTTAGCACAAACAGTTAAGAAAAAGGAAAAATAAATACAAACATTAATTAATTATTAAAACTATTAATCAGAATCAATACTCTTCTAAAAAAAATTGCTTTTACTCTTGTATTCAGTTTACAGTTCATTTTCAAACCATCGTGCTTACAAATTCCTTCAGTGCATCACTTCTCTTGTAAAAATAAGTCATTCTGAAACTATAATGTATGTAAAAATTATAAGTGGTCCTAAATACCATATTCAAAACTAAGCACATTAATAGAGTTTGTAGTTCTTATTCACATCCAAAAAAAACACTCATTGCTCATTAAGTTTGATCACATTAGATGGCGGACACTTCTGTCCACGGGACAAAACAGCTAATAAATCAGAGATGGCAAGACAAAAGCATGCAGAAGTTTGGGATCACATTTTGGCTTAATTAAATTAAATTGAATTAAGCCAAATTAAGTTTGAATTAAAACGACGCATAATTATTAAAAGCAACACAAACTGGTTTACAAAACCCAACAACAGTACAAAAAAAAAACAAAAACAAAATTAGTGCACAATATTGAGTACAGTGTTTTAAGTACCAGCATACATTTCATCTCAAACATACACAGAGGGGGAAAAGAAAAGAAAAGTAAATCAGAAATATAAAATGGTAAAAACTGTTTAACTAGCTACCAAGCTGTCTGTCAAACGTTTTAACTGCTAAAAATGCAATTATTAAACATTTTACAGCCTCTCACACATCTGACTTAAGAATAAAGCCTTGCTTTACAGTAACTTTTATGACAGTAACTCCAGTACAGAATTTAGTGATTCTCCTCCAATGATTTAAATGCTTCATCTGCAAGTATGTTTAGTTCTTACTAACTTACAAATAAGCAACTATACACATGTTTTAGTCATTCATCTCTGCTTATTTAATCTTTATAAATGTCTTTATATTCAAAAACAATTCCAAATAAAGAATTTTATATACAAGGATTGAAAACCTTCATAATTTTATTCCTCGGGACATGTAGTCTAAATCAATACTTTGCTACTGAGAAACCGATTTATGAAAATATTCAATTCTTCCAAATCAGTCTGTACATTATTTAAAATTGTTTCTGAGCGTCAAGGCATCTCTCGTGAAGGATCCGATGCCGTGACTAAGCTTTGGAATAATTAACAAAAATAAGAGGAAAAAATTAAGTTTGCATTTCTTCTAAAGCCTTACCTGAAGGACGGCACACTAACTGAGTATGACAAAATACGCAATTACACAAATGCAAATCTCAAAACTGCATTTAAAATTATTTCCACGAAACCAACAGAAATTGCCATCGCTACCAAAGCACAACGCGTCTCACAGGTGGAAGAGTGCAGTTTCTGTGAATTCTACAAATCAGCCATAATATTTCCCAGAAAGCCTCAAAAAGAAAGCAATAAACACAGATTGCCAAGTCACATTTTTCTCGATATTGCGGGTATGATTTATTCAAAGTAGCTATTTTTCTGTTATCGGCTTTTTACTCACGTGCTGCTCGAATCAAACAGCAGGTTGGTTAAAAAAAAAAAAAAAAAAATAGTGTACAAACTGAGACGGTTGCGTTCATAAATCTTACCAGCAGGAGGAGAATCTGTGCAATCTTTATTTCCTGAAATAAACACAGAAATAAATATATCCAGCATTATACTTCTTCATCCAAAGGGGGGGGGGGGGGGG
>UFQX01000122.1:87500-117014 GCA_900497675.1 Arapaima gigas | reverse complement strand
TTCTCCAAAGGGGGGGGGGGGGGGGGGGATCTAGGAGAGCATGATTTGTTTAAGGCCAAACTAGCCCTCTTTTGCAAAAATGGCCCTCCGCTTTGCCCGTACAGGACGACCCCAGTCCTGCAGGCCATAGTGCGAGTGGCTGCCATCTGGCCCCCCATCCCCCATGCACGCTAGGTGTAGCCCAGGTGCTCCATCTCGCTGCGGTACCGCTGTTCGGACACCTTGCTTTTGTGCTGCTTGCTCTCCAGGTGCAGCCGGAAGTCGGCCTCCTCGCCGGCCCCCGAGTTGCACATGGAGCAGTAGAACTGGCCGCTGGGGGTCACGCACATAGCCAGGTCCCGCGGGATCCTTTGTCGTGGCCGGTAGTAGGGACCTGCAAACACAGTCAACAGTGATCCCGGCTTTCAGTAACTTACGTTGCCTTGCAAGTGAACAATAAATAACACTAACTTTCTGAAATGCTTTTATAAAGCTGCCGTGAAATACCAACACTAAACCGATTAAAACTGCTGTTACGAAGCACTGCATTATAAAATGTTAAGTTAATCTCGTGACGCGACTTATGCAAGATCAGGACCAGAGGCAGAAACACAGGGAAACATGCTGATATAGAAAGATTTTCAGAAACATGAAGTACCAACTGTTAGTATTTGGCATTAAAAAAAAAAAAAAAAAAAAAAAAAAAAAATCGATTAATATGAGTTGAACCATCTTTAGTTAAATATTAATGTACATAGCAAAAAACGTGGATAAGAAAACATTTAATGGGTATCTGTTCTCTCATGTCCTTTTCATGCAGAATACCAAATTTCTACTTCAACAGCTTGGAAATTTAAATAAATAAATAAAAACAAAGAAATAAACATTTTTTGTTTTAAATTATGCATGTAGAACATATGCCATAAACTGTTTTGTTAAAGGATTTTAAAAAAAAAAATCAAGGTCAGTGTTCTGTAAGTCTTAGTTTAATAAAACAACATATCTGCATTTACTTTTTTTTTGTATAAACAGGAAAAAAGTTACAAAATGCAGACATTTAAATGTAGCTATATGGGTTCACATTGCATGCTTTTAGGGTGTTGCACAGAAAATACATGTTCATTTTCTTTTTAATATTAAAAAATACTGTTTTCATGTACTTTACGCTAAAGGCAACTGCCTACTGTTACTGCTACATTAAACTGTAGCCCTGTACTGATCATTTATCAGCTACATTTTTTAAGACAAACAAATAAACATAACAAGCATGCATGTCTTCTCTGCGATGTACAAGTTTGCTGTGTGTAATAGCTGCGCAAGAGCCGGACAACTGCAGGTACGCAGGCTAACAGCATTATAGAGTAATGAATATTAATAATTTAACTAACAGTCAGTTTTAATGGGATTTAATGATATTTCAGCATATGTGGAGCTCAGGAATGCATTATGCTTTTGAGCACCGAAACTGCAATTACTTTCTTCCAAATAATATATAAAATACAATTATATAAAAATCCAAACCGCACCTCGTCACTTCGACAACTCAGCTCATTACTTTTTCAACACTCAAATTATTATCTTTCAAAGAGCCAGGCAACAAAACGATTGTGGTCACCGGCGGATCCACCCCTCCTGTCTGCCGGGCTGACACACCCAGGTGTGGGCTTGTGGAGTCAACCACCCTACAGGGCTGACAATGACAAGTCATGGAAGGCTGGATTTGACTGGACCGCAGTAATCTGAGAGGGAGCAGAAGATGACTGCTTGCGCCCTCCTATCTGTCATCGCAGGAAGAAGGGTAACGGAAAACCGTGTTTGCGTTCCTGCTTCCTACGCCCCTTCGCAACAATGTCAAGACGTGCCTTAGCATGTGACAGTCGCCGCTTTATTCTCCGACGACCAGTACAGCACAGCCTCATCTTACAGCTTCTGACTGTCGTCTTAGAAACCGATACCGAACACACATGCAGCACGCTGAAGGTCATGGAAGTTCACTGATTCGGAACAGTCAACATTTAGCAGCGCTTGCCCCTGCCAACTCTTCGACGCTA
This sequence comes from Arapaima gigas, assembly GCA_900497675.1. NCBI lineage: Eukaryota > Metazoa > Chordata > Actinopteri > Osteoglossiformes > Osteoglossidae > Arapaima > Arapaima gigas. Next base: position 114,984 of record UFQX01000122.1, on the reverse strand, counting down.
TTTATATTTGTGAAATACAATAGTGGCTCGGCTTATTACACTTGAATTATCTGAAGAGATGCAAAACAGCTGACAAGGTGTGATGAATGACATCAGCAGGTCCAGTTAATCTCCTGAACAACTGCTCTCGACTCCCACCCGGCTCTGTCATTCATAGTTCAGACGCCGCTGCTCTTTCGGCTGTTTCACACGTCGTGCAATCCCGAAATTTTATAGCTACTCACAGAAACGCTTCAAAGACCATTCCAGCTATTAACTTTGGGAACGTTAACTATCGTGTTTCAGGCACTCGGTATTTAACCACCAAGTTTCTATGGAAATTTTACTTGCCAAACTGACAAGTTCTTTGCGCCAGAAAACTGTACTCATCACAAGTCTCAAATTTTAATGGAATTGATGAAAAAAGTTTATTAATTTACATGTGTGCACCATCAAGGTATACCTGCATTTTTCAAGAAACGGATGTTGATATGCCAAAGGCTATGTGGGAGAGTCGTGCGTTAATGCCACTATTATTACCATTATTATTACTACTTTTTCTTCCAGTGCAACTTACAATTTTAAACCACGTATCTGTGCATTTTGGCTGGACTAGTGCAAGTAAAGTATCCTGCCCCAGTGTATTTGTGTAAGTTGCAAGACAGCTAGATGGAACACCCCAAAAATGTGAAATATGGGGATTTTTCTGGTGGTACAATGGTAAGATGCTGGGCTTGAGCCTTATGAGACCATAAACGCACGTTTAACCATACCACAACGACACAGGGCCTTTCCTGGAAACCCAACCAAGCGTTGGCCGGGGAATAAAGAGATCAAATGGACGTGTCTCCGACTGGCTGCTGTGTACCTGGCACAGTAGGAGGAGCGTGTCCGTTCCTGCGATTCTTAATCAGTTTGAACTCGTTCCCTTCTTTCCTCAGCCTTCTTTGGCTCGGTTCCGCCGAGTCTCTGCAAATAAATTGGTTATACATCACGGTAAATCCTTTCATGACGCGCTTTGCTTTAATGATTATTGAAAAAGGTCACGTGCAGATATGCAGTTCACAGATTTGTTGAGAGGACAGCTGCATAGCAACCAGTGCATGCTTTCCCCCTATTTGTCTTTACTACAGGACAACCGCGGCGACTTCATTCCTGCTTAGGGTTATGTCGTGGTGGGAACCTACATTGAGCAATTTATGTGACTAACAGCAATGTACACATGGAGGCTTACGTCCCATTACAGTAAACGGTAGACAAATATCCGCACCTTATCATTCACAAATAAAATGTTTAGCACTCACCTATACAAATGTAAATCATAACCAGTTCAAAGCAATTCTATGAAACAGCAGAAAACAAGAATTCAGAAGTTCCCTGACAGCTGCAATAATGCGATTTGAATTATACCGGGAACCACGTGGTGGCCCAGAAAACAGTGCTGTTGGATCAAATCACCGTTTGGGGGTGGGTTCGAATACAGCTCAGTCTGCTTCCTCCAGGTGCTCTGCTTTCGTCTCACTGTCCAAAGATGTGTGTTTTAGGTTCACTGGCCGCTATAAATTGGCTGTAATGTGCGTGTGTGTGTGTGTGTGTGTGTGTGTGTGGCTCTTCAGTGATGGACTAGGGGCTCAAGATTCAGTGATTCTGGATTTCCACAATCCTGACCAGGACAAGCGGGTCCTGGAAGTTATACAGCTGTTACTGCATGTATTGAGTATGCAGAAGTTTCTAACAGTATATACATGCATACACCTATGACCCAATCTTTACTCAGGTTAAAGTCGCCAGTAATCTAGTAAGAAAGGAAGCCCTTGTAAGTCAAGGACTACCTGTATATGTAACAATACACCAGTTGAGTGTGTATGCAGGGGTTTGGATGGATAAAAATTTGGAATTTTAGGAACACTGGAATTCTGAACACAGAAATGAGACTTAAAACCATAATAAGTCCAGCTGGTCGGTTTTAACCTTGGACGCTCAAGCTGTCGACTGTTTAAAATATCTGCTGTCACTATGTATTATATTGCAGGTTCCCTGCTTTTGTTTACAGATGTTGTGGAAATGCGAATCCCTCATTTCATGCGTTTGTCATCTGCCTCCCGTGTTTACTGTTTTTTCGGTTTTGATGCTGAGTTCCGGCCTTGGTGTAGCAGAACCGGTAGTGCTGTGCAAGAGTCCGGGAGGGAGCGGTGCAGGCAGAAGGGACTCACGGAAAAGTGGCGTTCTGCTGGGCCTCGGCGAGCCGCAGCTTCTTTGCATGGTTCTTGCCCTGGTAGTGTGCCTGAGCCACAGCAGGGGAGCTGAAGGAAGCATCGCACAGCTTGCAATAGTCATTCTCCGTGGCCAATATCACCCGGGCACCCTTAGACAGGACACAAAACCATGAACATTACAACACGTCTTACTTCATCAAGCTCATACATCAATTGCACCTATGGTGCTAATAAAATAACCTATTAAGAACACAAATCTATCATTCTGGAAGTGACAGAAATTCTAGGGTTAATAAGCCAATATGATCCCGCATTTTGAAGGAAAAATGAAAAAATGTTATAAACAATTATACAATACTAATATTACAGAATAAAATCAGTGTAATATCACTAATTCAGAACCAAAACACAGTCCTATTTTAATATTCTAACATCCTATTTCAATGTTAGAAAGAAAATGACTATTTTGAAAAACACTTTACTATTTATCTGTTTAACCAATACTTTTGTCCAAAGCAATTCAGCTCAGTGGGCTACGCTGCTATAGTCGTGTTATTCGTCCATGCAGTATGTTTAACCCCTGCCAACAACAAATTTTAATTAAAAATTGGACTTTTATTGTCATTGAGAAAATGATAGAAAGGTTTCAGTTTAGTACATTTTATTTTAGAGTAAAATGCTTAGTGGAAAATGTCAACAAACAATTTGTGTTTCTCACAAAACAAACACTTTATGCTGCTTGTACCTGCTTGCACGCTGTAGCGGTTTCTGCTGGCGCGTTTGCAAAGGGCTGCGAAGACAAAGGCTCTACAACCTCTGGTATCCTGATAGCTGGCGGCTGCTGACTTCCAGCATAAAAATTTCTCAGCTTTTTACTGTGGTTTTTACCCTGAGACAGAAACAAGGCACTGATCAGTTTGTGCACTTTCCTTGACAATTCTAAACATCAGAAAAGGCAAATGCTGTCAAATGGCACAATAACGGTTTCTGTCTTAGCTTTTCAAAATACAAGCCTATCTGCAGTGTGCAAGATCTTCCCAAACACTTTATAGGCCTGGTGGTCTCCTACATTGAATAATACACCAGCAAATACTTTTCTAAATGGTAAAATGTAGTTTGTAAAAAATATTACATTATTGTTTAAACAGTCAATGACATTTTCAAAAAAAAAAACAAAACCAAAAACATGAAAACTGAGAATTTTTTAAAAAATTAGTAATACATACTTGTATTTTCACAATTGTTTTGATTAAGGCCCAACAAAGAATATGCAGCCCCTCCCCTCTATTAACCTGGAAAATCAAGTACAAGTACACTGTACTTTTATTCCTGATTTTTTTTATTTCTACATGCTTAAATATGCTTATTTTTTTGCATATACTATAATTCCAGGCTTTTTCTTTCTCACTGCATTGTTGTTTTCTTGTTTTTCCTGCCAGTGTTGTAGTATGTGTGCTATTGTAGCCTCCTGTAACTTCCTTTGGGATCAATAAACTTCACTCATTCATTCACCTAAATACAGGTGTACCTTGTGATACGAGTCTGACTTATGAGGTTTGGCATATATGAGTGAAATTATTTAATACCCTTTACTGAATTACGACCAAATATTAGAGGCCTTTTGAGCTTAGAAAGGAGCAGAGCGTGGGGGGTGCATTGAAAGCTTGTGCCATAATGGGAATTACACCTCTGACTTATGGAATTTTACCGTCCCACCCAGTTTCCAGGAACACATTATGCTCATCATTAGGGAGATAACTGTACTTAGAGACACAAATCCGTTTTTGAAGTTTAATGTTTTACAAAAGCAACCCTGGCTCAGTAACCCCCACAAAGCACATCAATCGCCCCACACAGCGGTGCGTGAACCGTGCTGCTTAGCGCAAAATTTATGATAAAGGAGTAAGTGTAAACAATTTAAAATAAACAAGCGAGATAATTTACAATAATGAACTGTTACTGCACTCATGAGTGATAAGAACAGCCAGTTTTGGTGTTTGACTCGCCTCTTTCAACTCTTGTAATTGCTTCAAACAGTCTGTTGCATCCAAAAGCCTTATAACCTTCTTTCTTTTCGTTTATTTTTTTTAAAAAAAAGCTTTCCTACCTTTTTGGCACTGTTTTGACAGATTGCACTTTATTCGTGAGATTAAAATGAGGACACTGCACAAATGCAAAGAAACTTGAAACAGCTTGCTGTATTAAATCGCAAGGCAGTATACAGTACAGCAACAAACTCCACGCACATGTGAACATAGAATCTCTTCATTTCTTGCAGAAAAATCTGTGGCGCTGCATTATGACCCTGTGTTACAGCATTATAAGCAGCAGATATTAAAAGATAAGTCGCATATACCGGGGGATCACCTGTAATATAATGGTATAGTAACGGTTCTTATTGGACTTGAACTAACAGTCTTCTGATCAAATCTTTATAACTGATTTACCTGAGACTTTCTGATGACCAAATATGGGGAGGTGAAGCACAGAGAGACTCACCTGATAGTGGGCCTGTGCTTGCTGTGCCGAGTTCAGTGTGACGTTGCAAAGCTTGCAGTACAGAGGCTTGCAGAGCTCCTCCAGAGTGGCATCCTGCTCCACTCCCCCAGCCTGGCACTCCTCCTCCTGAGGCTTGGGGCTAGGGGGCGGTGCAGTTGGGGCAGGGGGTCTCTGCACCAATTGGAGGTAAGGAGGAGATTTGGCAGACAAAGGGGCAGACAGAGAGAAGTGAAGAGGGTCCTGGGACATGACCACTGGAGGCCCCAGTGGCTGGGAGGGCGGCGTGGCTTGGAAAGGCGGCTGCTGCTGTTGCTGGCAAATCATGTTCATAGGAGGCTTTAACACGGGATCAGAGCCTAGAAATCAGTACAGAGAGGATAGATTAAACATTTTTTTCTGCGCAGCAGAGTTTCACTGACATGCTTCTACAGAACAACATACAATTTTATATCCGCAACAGTCGTGGATAGGGTCCAGAGCATCGTCGATAACTACACTTGTTCACTAAGAGCTCAAAGGTTGGATGTGTCAAGTCCTATAAGGACCTACAACTTGTACTCAAAAAATTTTCTAAAAATTACAATAATGTCATATTAGCATAAATATCCCAAAACAACACTTGCATCGTGGCATTCGAGTGTAATTGGTTCCTCAAAATGACTCGAATACCATAAACAGATATTATTTAGTTCTGGGTTCATCCAAACGCAAATTATTTCTTCTAAATATCCTTAACACTCTAAAATACCTATTTCACAATGATAAAGAACTTTTTGGACATCAGTTATCTAATTACCAAACAGTTAATGAGGTCATTAATACGCCATTAATAACTGCATGTGCCCACAGGCAACATGAGGCAAAGTCTGAGAATGCACCCAGAACCCAGAAGATGGAATACTAGGTTAAAGTTAATACGCAAGCAATGAGTTGTGAAAAAAGCTGCAGTAAATAAATAAGTATATAAAATTTTAAAAGATGTGTCACTCTGGCTGCACCCACCTCCGGAATCATATCCCACAGAGGCAGTTGTGCTATGTGACGGCCACAGAGTTGTGGCACTGTGGAAGTCAGACAATCGTTGTTGCGGGTGTCGCCCAATGCTCCAATCTTGTTGTTCCATGTGTTGGCGTTTGCTGTGTTTTCAGTAAAACACTCACAAACTCCACCCTGTACTACCTCAAGTCCCAAACCTGCCACGCTCCATGTGCCGTGATGTCTTACCTTTGTCCGTGATGTCACATGATGCATGATGTACACAATACAGTTCGGCATAAAACGACACGCATGTGTAGGCAGTGTTTCAAAAATTTTATTTCGCTAAAATAGATTTTCATTTGCCCTCACTAAAAATACAGAAAACTGGAAAGCCATACTTTCTATATTAAAAACTACATATACATTATAATGTACGTTTTAGGTCCCGATTGACTATATTTGCAAATAACAAATATTGACGCTTATTCAGGATATGCCTGTAAGCAATGTGCATATGCAAGTTTTGCTGGCTCCCCTAGGTCATAGTGGTCCAATCCTAGATTTGAGCACTAACAAATGTAAATTAAAAAAAAAATAAATAAAAAACCGTGTACAAAAATGGGCTAATAATAGTATTTTGGATGATGTTCACAACGTGAATTATTATTCAGTGTCATGCAAAGCCTTAAGTGAATATCAGACCTTCAAATGTTTCTTAAATTAGATCTAATGTCTCTTCAGCTGTGGACGCTCTCTGAACACTTATTTCTATTCACTCGGCAGCCTGGAGCAGCGTACGTTTGTTTGTCACTTACATAACAACGCGATCACGTCTGAGTGGAAACTAAGGTTTGGTTTCAAATAACAGGCCACCTGTTCCAAAGAGACGCCACATTGATATGCATATGAGCTGAGACAAAACAACAGCAGAAAACAGAATATGGCTTACAAGGAGCTTTCAGCAAACTGAAAAGCTCATTTTTACTTTCATTTTGAAGTCCTGCTTAAAAGACCCATATTATAAACTCGGGGTATTAATAAAAATTAATAGGTTGCACATTTTTACATATGCCACCATCTTATATAATGTCAAATTAACTTTTTGATACCCCCCCCCCCCCCAATCTCATGGCATAAGATGGAAGTCCAAAAAAACGGCACTTCACTAGAGGATATGGTACCAAAAATAGGTAGCAAAGGACTGAACATAATGAGATCTCAAGGTTGTAGTAATGATGCTGCTCACCGGAAACATGAGAAATGATTGAAAATATTTAAACTTTTGCATAACTTATGGTATCAATATGAAACAATGATTGCTCACAGCTGAAGAAGAATTATCTGGAACAGTGTTCATTCAATCCATAAGAAAAATCTTTACATTTATTTCTGATCTGTCCCACTCTATATCCTTTTTAAAACACAACTCAAAATCACTTTTTCATGATGTTATGGGAACGTAGGCTGATACATACATAATTAGCAAGAAAACATATTTTAGTATTCATTATTAATTTTTTTAAATGACTGTATTATTGACCCATGTGTCAAACTTTTTTTATCGTAAAAACCTTAACATTGAACTTGCATGATAAGTCACACGAAATTTGGAACGTGTGGACACCCTTTTGGGACTGTTTATCTTCATTTCTGCAGTGATCCAATACTGTTATTTTATGTCTTTTCCATGTACTAGCTGAGTTACCTGGCATCACCCAGGTTAGAAAGTGGAACTGTATTAAAGTCTAGTAACATTAACGTGGTTGGATTCAGTACATGAGTACTGTTAGTGTTGACAAACCGGTGGATGTTGCAGAGTGACGCACTGGTCACAATAGATTGGAAATGTGGAAAAGAAACAAGTAATAACATATATATTGGCAAAGTTTATCACCCTTAAGTCACTAAAGTGTGTAACGCTGTGTGTATGTGTCATGCTCCCAGTTCGGGTACTTTCTCCAGGACATCTGCCTTCAGCCATCCATCCAGCCAGTTGTGCTGTTTACTCAAAGTATTCACAAGCCCTCCAACCTCTGGTTTTGTAGACAGCAGCTAAAGACTGAGGCATGTCACTCATTAGGATCTAAGCCAGCAGCCTGTCCTTTTTCATTTCCTCTTTATGAATCTGCCCCAAATAGTTTTTAAAGGTATAAAAGTTTGAGACGTTTCTGTATTGTGCAGCCAAAAACAATTAAAACATATTAAATCTGAAAAGAAGACGACAACAGCAGCATGAAGAGAACAAAAAAAGGCTGTTAAAAAACCAAGAAATAAATAAATTTTAAAAAACACTGCATATAAATTCCATATAGTCAGCGTTAAAGATGTGAGACACAGCAGGTGTGTACCCTAACCCTAAGGCAATCTGCACTCATTTTGCTAGTTGTACTGTTCAAGAATATGACGGCTAAAAGGAAATAATTATACAAATTTTGCTTGCTGGCAGTGATCTGTTCAATATGCAAGTTACTGTTTTTCTGGGAAAAAACACTGTCATTTTCATCTTAATAAACAGCAGCACGGTGGAGAAGCCAATTACACCAGTGCCTCACAGCCTCACAGCTGCTGAGGTTCTTGTTTGAGTGCAGGTTGAAGTCCAACTTTTGGTGTGCAGAGTTTGAACTTTCGCAACCCAAAGACAAAGGCAATGGTAAACCACTTCCACAACCTCCCTTACAGGGGGTTTAGTGTGGAGGGGGGTGGGGGTGGCAGCTACAACTATGAGTCAAATTTGAAGAGATGATGATCTGTGACCCTATGAGGATCACTGAATTCCAGCTTTGCAGTTTTTGACAATTTCACAGTATATTGTCAGAAAATCATTCCCACAAAAAAAAGATATGGCACTTAGGAGCATAGGAAGCATTTGCTTGGGACACTACTAGTTGAACGCTGGAATTTTATAAATCGAGACATTAAATTACAGGACAGTGTTATTCTCAAATAAAGTTCCTAAGGTGTTTGCACACATGAGCATTTTGGAAACATTCATGCTCATGTCAAAAGAGACTCTTATGTGCTTGAACAATGATGAGGTGACAAACAAGGTAACAGAGACCAGAGTTCTCCCGAGGCTTGTGGTTTAATGTGGGACAGTCTTCATTTTTCAAGATTTTACTGATAAAATGACAGCGTGACATAATACTACCCTTCGGTAATTATCTTGAGAAAACGGTTTATAGTTCATTTTTGCGTTATTTTAGTTTTATGTGTCATTTTTTAATTTTTCACATGGAACAGTCCATTTTATTAGTGTACGGTAGCTTGACAGCTACATTAGTTCCAGTCTCTCCCTCTTCAGTAGGCAATTCTCCTTACAGCCACTCTACAGCATATAATTCCCAAGCTGAAAGTGAAAGTCACTCCAGCCCTATGCCAAAGATTATTTCTTATGGTGAAAATAGTCCACTACATGTTTTTTTTTTTTTTGCTATCAGTAACACTTTTTCGGTCCCAGTGGGGACCATCTGTGTGACATTTCCGCTGGATATTACAGGTACTACTGCTGTTCAGATGAAGCAGTAAATGAATACTACCATTAGAAATCGCATTTGTCTGAATGGTTTGTCCAAAGTGCCATTCAGAGGGTTCTTCACCTTCGCCCCATGTGCTTTTATGAGAACTTGTGGACAATCTGGAAAAAATAAATAAATAAGCCCAGGAATTTCCACTGAATCTACAGTGGTGGCGCAGCCAGGTATTAAGTTTAAGGTGGCAGTTATGTTTTCACATGGGAGATCTATAAGAGGGTTACATAATTCTGCAATGATTTAAAAACTCTCTTATGTGTTTACTCAGATTCCCTTTGTCTAAAATCACATTTTGTCTACAGAATCTGAATCCATTCTGTGTGAGAAATATACAGTAATAGGGGAAATCAGGAAGGAGGCCAAGACTTTTTGCACTGCATATGCTGTCTATACTCTCACTTATTTATATAGCATATTTACAATACACATACACAATTCCTTATACCCAACTACTGGAAGGAACAGTATTAGGGTTGCCTGAACCTCCCCTCCCCATCTGCCACTGTTACACCTGTGTTGTGCATCAAGTATACAGCACATTTTGAATATGTAGCATATAAACCCCGAACAGCTTTGTTTCCCTTTCTTTCTGTGCATTATGAAAATATGTGACATTATCACCTGCATCAAGGAACTTTATGCATTCCTTTACTAACAAATATCTACGTTTGAAATCAGCAGTATGTTCTAATACAGATTCAGACGTCACCCTGACATAATGCCATCAGAAAAAGCAGAACGCGCCTATTCTACCAACAGTCTTGTCCACAGTTATAATTATTATAACTGTATTATTATTTGTGCTTTTGATCAGTAAGTGATGCCCAAGCAGGCATTGTATGTGTGTGGGGGAAAGGGGCTGCCACGGACATAGATGAGGACTCATGTGTATATAGACATAAAACGTTGTCTCTTACATTATGGTGTTTGGGGCGTGATTTTATGACGCTCAAAATTCAGACACATTTTAACTCGTTTAAATGATTTACTCGGACCCCCTGTGCAGCATGCATTTTGTTCATAATGCCCTTCCAAATGCGCTCCAAATATCTCCCTAACGCCATTATCATCTTAAAAGAACATGAGCTGCACCGCAGATCGCCGTAGGTAGTTTTCTTTATTTCTATTTGAGCGGAACGAGCGCATCCCTGCAGCGGCACTCCGTCGATGTAGCTGCCGGAGCAGCGGCAACTGCGCTCCTACCTGCTGTCCGCGGGAAATAGGGGCCTTGGCCGCCGCTGCCTCCGTGGCTCGATGTCTGCGGGCTGTAACTCCCGCACCGCTCGCCGCCTTCACAATACACGGACGCACTCTTCACGTTCATCGCCATCTTCGCCGCATCCTCAACGCACTCCTTCCAGCGGACGCAGGCGTGGCTCATTTCACCGCAGCATGCAGGGGGAATTGATCAAACATCTTTGTTAGAGGAAAAATAAAATTGGGGTCATAAAATCATGGAACTGGTTTTTTTAATCACACAAAAGTTAAATACGTAAAAGCTACGCGAAACATTATTTCAAAGTTTTTTTCTACGTAAAACCGGCGCTAAATGGATAAAGAGAGCTACCTTTCGACTTGGTATCGTCCATTTCCTATAATAGAATAAACATGCTGAGTTTTCTTCAGAAATATGGTTCAGTAATGCTGGGTATTGCTCTGCTAACATGGTTTAAAAAAAAAAACTTGGATTGTGCGTAAATTTGTGATTATAAAACAAGATTCCTTAAAGCATATATTTATGCAATACTGCAATAGACATTTAAAAAATATATATGCAAGTTTAGTATCAACTCCTACACCAAAATATTTAAAGCTTTTTATACTGTTAAATGATTATATCACATTTTGGAGTTGAAATGTGTCTGCATTATTGCGTTCGGCAACTTTACTGTTACACATTATTTGAGAGGCATGTTCAGATTGAAATTTTCACGATATAAAACCCGTTTGTCAATATTGTAGCGTTACGTATAATAACAGCATTATATTTTTAATTAATATATACTAATAGCTCATAGATCTCAATGACATAGGTAACACAGTTATATGCTCGGGTATGGTTTCATTCTGTACATATGAAACCAAAAAATATATTTATGTTTTGGATACTTAAGTATCTCGGCGTTCTAGGGAAATGGAAATACCTTTCATCGACCATATAACCATAAAGTGCATTAAAGTCAATTGGCGAATATAACATTTTCTAGGAATCCCTGAGTGCATCTTGCACTGTACATTTTTATATAGCAAAATGTTTACATACGATGGATGTAATGAGTACTAAACACAGTATCAGCGCAACCCATGGCTAATACAGGTCAGAATGCAATCCTGTCTTTAAAACTGCATTTTGACAAAATCACTGGACAGCATTTTGTAGTAAATGTCCGTTATTATCGATTCCCTTTGTCGGCTGTTACAGCGAAGTCGTTCTTGGTGTTTTATTGGCATTGTACTGACACATATTGCGATTTACAGTGCGTTAAAATATGTTTGTAAAAATACGTGCGCACAATTACATAATTATACCGATTAATAATAAAAGTCATTAACATAAATAACATCCCCGCTCCAGAAAACCAAGCACACTCTCAGTCCAAGGTGTGCCGGTGCGGCCCTTAACATAATGACTTTACAAAATGGGCGGGATTTAGGGGGCATTCTTGTCGGCGTCGCAGTTCTCGCGCGATTTGGTTTTAGGGATGGAAATACGCTGCAAACAAATCTGTCCCAGTCTATTTACTATTTTCGTTTGCGGCGGCTGCTGTGGCAGCTCGTTAGGAAAGTGTCAGCTAATTACGCTCGTTTATTTAAGAAATCCTCAAGAAAAAATTCGGTTGACAGCTGTTCTGAAAGCCTAATGTTTTAAGTGTAGAATCGCGTGTGTCTTTTCCTTTCTATTTCAATGCAAGAAAAACAAGGAGGGCTGCGGTTGCTATGGAGAAGCTGAGGCGGTCAGGTCGAGGGTAGGCCGAAGCCTCGGCCTCGTGTGCCGTGAGGCGGCCGAAGAAGGAGGGCCCGAGGCGGACAGGCGGTAAAGGTGGTAAAGAGGTAGGTTAAAACACAAACAGGAAAACATAATGGGCATAATTTATGCATCCATGTAATTATACGGATTTAGCGAAGTGGTTCGCTTATTATATGACTTTTTTAATGGAAAGGGCCATAGACTCTAACGGTGAAAAATACATATAAATAGTGTTGTGCACCTTTCACTCTTACAGATAGTAAGAGCATCCATACACGTGTCATGTCGCGCGACGTAATATATTTGTATATGAATGTGTAATTGTATTGTGGAAAAAACAGTAGTCTGGGATGCTGCCGATACAGTGGCTTTCACTATTTTACATCTATGTACGTATTACTGTATTTTTTCCCTCGTTTTTTGACAGTCGAGGCCAGGTAAGTGTCTCGTGTATAAGCGGATTATTAGTGTCCGCTTTCCATTAATGTCATGTCGCGCGGAGGGTGACAGACGTGTCGCCTCCGTGTCACTACACAACCACTTGGTTGCTTCCTTTCAGTTCGACAGATCATTTTAATCGACTTTACCGTGTTACCCGTTTATATGCTCACTCTATTTATTCTGTGTTAGCTTCTCCATCGAAGGTAACAAATAAGCACATTAGCAATGGGCTTAATAATAATGGCACCTGCTGGTAATTCAGTTTGCGACTGTCGATTGTTTTATTTAATGTCCTGACGATTAATGGAATAATGCGATGAGATACTTTTACGTTTTATTAAACAACGATAGAAAATGTGTAGTAGAGGGAAATTAGTATCTTAAAATCGCAAGTTACTCTTTTACAAAACCAAAAAAAAACCAATATGAAACATAAACTAAACCCGTTTAGTCATTCAGGCCACGTTAATGACGCCTTAAGTTTGAAAGAAAACAGATTGACTGCAATCCAATAATATTTCAAATCGCTTTCCAAGGTATAACCCAAAACTATTGTCTAAGTAAAGAGAAGTAAAAATAAATAAATCAACAATGTGGACCACAAGAGAAATCATAATTATCACTTTTGCTGTTTGCGGTTATCATTATATAGCTGTTATCTGCTATATATTCATCTTTTATTTACTTATTATCAATGGACATATTGGTGATGAATCATTTATATAGATGTAATGAGTCCTTGAGGCAGAAAATTTGAATGAAGGATTTTAATTAATTAATCCGGTTACTTGAATTATTTCAGCCCTACTAGTAATAACAATTTTACATAGTGCTTTTGAAAGTGGTTTTGCAGATATTGTTCCACAGAAAGGCAGACACATAGGTTGAAATAATAAAATAAGTATCTGAACCTGGGTCCTTGAATTGCCCCCTAACCCCCTGCATCCCTCAAACTGTAACGTTTGATATCCAAGTTAATGATGTACATTTGTTCAAATGATTTGTTTCAGAAATATTTGTAAAATCAGCAGCTGATGATTTCATTGTGTCCGGTGAAAAATCTCGGCAAGAGGATAAAATTATAGCACATGTCTTATGTAACATAATCGGGCTGAAAAGACCACCCTGCTCTCTCAGATGAGGGAAATACATAGTTCACATGACAGTGCCTGTTATGTTCCCATCAGCAAATATCACAGTAGTGTGGCCTTACATAGAAGCTGGGAACAGAGTTGGGGATTTACGGTAGAAAAACATTGCGAACCTAGATTCCTGCCAGTTCTCACATCAATTGTTAATAAAGATATATGACATATGCATTACGTGGCATATGTTGAACAACAAAACACGTGTTTGGTCAAAAGCTGTCAGCAAGTAGGAAATAGTGAAATATATACACAATGATGTGAAAAAGAAAGCAGAGTGTTTATGAAGTGTGTGTTTCTCTACTGTCGCCAAGTCCTGACAGTAGATAATTTTAAGTTCACATGACAGAATTCACACAACAAATTGTATTTTGTCACAATTTATTCAGCTGGAAGTTTCAACAAACAAAATGCGTGTGGGGAAAGTGGGGGCCCTCCTTATTTCCTGCTCCATGAAGTTATAAGGAAATTCACACAATTTCTGTTTAGTTAAAAGTTCCTTATTGACTTTGTTATTGTATTCAGTGTCATGGAATTTAGGTACTGATATAGTGGAGAAGTTAAAATTTGCTAAGGCGACCTCTGGTTCCCCCCCTCCCACAAGTGAGATATTAGTTTGAGAAAATGTATATCTTTGAGTCTATTCAGTAGCTTGAACTGACATTTGTTAAAATATAAAAGTAATGATTAGCTACACGAGCGAACTAAGCAGCATGGCTGTACTAGTTATGGTGAAAAAATTGTAAGTTTGTTAATGAACTGGTTGACACACTGCACTTGTGTGGCATAGTCAACATGGAGGCTTTTCCATTTAACTTGCCTACAGGATTTTGATTTAATTTGCCGTACAACCATATATTTAAATACATTTCTTCTGGGTAAGTGAGTGCCTATGTATAAACAAACACTGTGCTACTGTAGTAATTTTTTTTAAATGCGACCTTTTAATTTAAATCAAAAATCATTATAACCATAAGATTAGTTATTAGTTTATCGTTCTTTACAAACGTGTGACATAGCTATTGATAAAGCTCACTCACTTGATAGGCGAAAACATGCATTTTGCAGTTACTTAGGGGCCCTATTCCTTTATGAAGTCTTCTTTATAAAGCTTATGAAGAGATTCATAAGCTTAGTTACATTTATCCATTTTTAAACAAATTATGTGTAAAAAGTAGTCTTTCTGATTTTGTTCACTGTAGTTGAAAGTTGCAGCAAGAGGACAGTGCTGCTATGTTGTACATTTCTAATAAAGTTTGACTCTTTAGAGCTAAATGGACAGCTCTGCCTTCTCAGATGAGGTAAATACTGGTTTCATATGAAAGCAACTGTTTTGTTGAGAAGAGGAAATATGACTAGTGTGACCAAGTCAAGAGGATAGGAGCAACGTTGGTGGTTTGAAATCCAGAGAAACAATATTTCTGTAAAAAGGCTTGGAGCTAGTGAGGGCAACTTGTTATTGACACGTTTCATCTTTGCTTGATTTGAGCGATTCAGCATGGTGTCATTTTTGTTATAATTTAATTTGTAATATCTGTAGGATTCTTTCTGGCTTCTCTTTAAGAATAGTAGTACATTGGAATTGCTTTAAAAACATATCGTATAATTTTAGACTGTCAGTTTGTGTGTCTAAAAAGCTTTGAAGTAACAAATTATCTCTCTGACTCTCTATTAAGGATGACTGACTTTAGACTCTGTTCTGTTTTGCTTTGTTTCATAACATTTCAGTTGTGAATGTGAAAACATTTGATGTTGTTTTGCAAATGCTGAAACTGAAATATGCTCAGAAGAGCGATCAATAGATTTTAACCAAGTTCTAAGATTCATTTTTAAGATGAAAAGCTTTACAAAAGTATACTGTGAAACTAATACTCCATATCACGAATGTGCACATTGTGTTCTTTTTAATAAATTTGAACTGTCTTGAAACTCACTTAAGTAAACCGCTTTTTTTTATTTACTTATTTCTTTACAGTTTTTGATGTGGTTTACACATTGTGTAAAATTAATTTAGACAACACACTGAAAAATCAGCAGTTGTGCTGGGACTGTACAGAACGGTTCTGGTGTTCAGGGTTCCTGTCAGTAACTAGTTTCATTCAAGTTCAGTTTAAAAATTAAATTACATGTGTGGAGGATTATGAGATTAGAAAACTGGAGAATTATTTAAAATGATAGATGTGGTTGCATTACGTGCTTTTTTTTTTTTTTTTTTTATTTGGTCAGCAATTAATACTGTAACATCTCTCAGTTCTCCAGCCACAGCTGTGAGCTGCAGTTCTGTATCCTTGACATGCTGTTCACACTATATGCCTCCTTCCGCTATAGGACGCTACAGAGGATACTAGACAGTACAGGAGAGCCGATTTTGACTGACAGGAATGAATCTTCCTGCACTGGTAACCATCTATAGATGCTACTGTTTATAGATCTCTAGTGCGACCACTTATCTTTTCCTCTTCCTTCACTGATGCTACCTATGTGTAAAACCACAACATAATGCCACGAGTGAGTCAAAATTCAAACCACGTAAAATGCAGGATATCGAAATTGCAACGTTAATGGGAAAACTATTTTTCAATCCATGTGTGAAATGGGAAAAAAAAGTTTCTATTTCTCTCTATAATGGTCATTATTACAGAAAACACGCATGTGGTGACAATATGTACTAACACTTCCAAAATAACAATTTTGTAATGACCCCAATTGATCATGCTGTTGGCGGTGTTACACTCAGGAGACTGGGCACAAGTTTTGTTTCTCTGCATCTTGTGTAAATACCTGTACTCGCAGAATGCAACAATACCTCAGCCACAAAGCTCGCAAACACAGAGAGGATCAACTGTTCCCTACTTGACCCCACAATAGGTAAACAACCATTTTTAATCATGCAGCAGCAGTGCGTTATGGGAGAGGCATTGCTCCCCGTCTGCTCCTACAATAATATTACTGCATGGAAACTTTTGCCCAAATGTACGTCGTTTTCAGAAAATCCCGCACATTTCTTGCCGACAGAAGATGATGATGATGATGTTGATTGGAAAGGGAGCTTTAGGGCAGGAGTTAATACCGTTATATCCGAATTGATGCTCTAGAGAACATTAGTGCAGGGTTTTAATTTAGTCTGGGATCTTTATTTATAGATATTTTTTCTGTTACCGGTACAATTATGTAGTCAATTTTCAACAGGTGCCCAGAGGTTCTCCTGCTTCGGATTGTTTGAAATTTTACTGGCTAAATACTTACTCTTCTGACATATTGTTCTGAACACATGAGCAGCTACTCTGAATGTTAACTGTCTCAAAAAGTTATAGTTTGTATTTTCTGCTCTGCATTTGCTTGCTTGCTGAATGTCATAAGAGTTAAGTAGTACTTTCACAGAACTTTTAGACAGTTATTCAGGTACAGTATTTTAAATATCTTCCCCCTTAGCATGCCAACTGCAGGTTTTTAATCTATGGTTCTAAGAGATATATTTTAAAACATGATTGCTTGTCCATTTTTAGAAAAGAATCAAATTTCTGCTGTTAAGCTACAGGAAAGAATTAGTAAAATATACATAATGTTCACGGAAGGAACATGTCTTGTATTTATGAACTATTTACTTTCAACTCTATTCTTTTTATAAATATAGTTATGTTATGTAAACAGATGTATTGAGCTGTTTTCACTGTCCTTTTGACTCATCACAAGTTGACAATGACTATTTGCCTTCTCGTGTGGTTCTCTCAGTTGCCTTTTAAAATACACAGTCTCTGAAATCCTGTTCTTTTTATTCTTGGAGAAGCAGAGGAAAAAATGTCTATCGTGAATTTTACTGATCTTTCGATCTCTATGAGTTGAAATATGTATAAGGGTTTTATTTATACAATTCCATCCTTTTTCTTCCTCAGGAGAAAAGAAATCACATTTTCTGGATAATCCTGTAAGGATATTCATGAAAAATGCCTCCAAGGCCATCCTCAGGAGAATTATGGGGCGTCCACTTGATGCCTCCACGGATCCTGGTGGACTGCCTCCTCCCCAATGGGATGATCTTGACACTGGAGTGCCTCCGCGAGGCTACGCTCATCACCATTAAACGTGAACTCTTCAAGGAGGCGAGAAAGCATCCCCTACATCACCTGTTGCAGGAGGAGACCTCATACATCTTTGTTAGTGTTACCCAGGAAGCAGAGAGGGAAGAGTTCTATGATGAGACAAGGAGACTGTGCGACCTCAGACTTTTTCAGCCGTTTCTGAAGGTCATTGAACCAGTCGGCAACAGGGAAGAGAAAATTCTTAACAGAGAAATTGGTAGGGCTCCTTTAAAAAGCTTTAATTGGTTTTAGGTATTACACGTTCATTATTTCACATTTTCACAAATTTAGGCATCTGTTACAAAAGGGGCTATTTCACACGTTGCTGATATTCAGCGCTTAATAACACTTGTACATTCCTCTCGCAGGTTTTGCTATTGGAATGCCAGTGTGTGAGTTTGACCTGGTCAAAGATCCTGAGGTGCAGGACTTCAGGAGAAACATCCTCAATGTATGTAAAGACTCAGTGGACCTCAGAGACGCTGGTGGACCCCACAGTCGAGCGCTGTACGTTTATCCTCCCAATGTCGAGTCATCACCAGAGCTTCCAAAGCACATCTACAGCAAACTGGACAAAGGTAATTCTACAACATTTTTTATTTATGTTTATATTTTTATTATGCTGTTGATTTTGTTTTGAAAAAGGCTGAATATATGTTTCTGAAATCTAAATAAATACATGTGTTTGAATAAACTGAAATGAGGGCATATACAGACTGTCCTTGACATACAACGTATTCAGCCTACTACAGACTCGGTAAAAAATAAAAATAGCAGTAATAGCTTACAAAAAAATAAAATGGACAAAACATGAACTTCAAGGGCAATCTGTGTGTTTTTTATGAAATAAAACACAATATTTTTATATTATTTAATTAATGCAAATTATACTCTTCATGTTATACATACTTGTCTTTACCCAGTTTTAATGTTATATCCCTCACAGAAAGATCTTTTCTCTGTTTTACTTTAAGGTCAAATAATTGTTGTTATATGGGTAATAGTTTCCCCCAACAATGACAAACAGAAGTACACGCTCAAAATCAACCACGACTGCGTCCCTGAGCAGGTGATAGCAGAAGCTATCCGTAAGAAGACAAGAAGCATGCTGCTGTCACCAGAGCAGCTCAAGATGTGTGTTCAAGAGTACCAGGGCAAGTACATTCTCAAAGTTTGTGGCTGTGACGAGTACCTCCTGGAAAAGTACCCTCTGAGTCAGTACAAGGTAGGTAATGCCCTCACTTTCCACACAAGCTGAGTGTGCCACTCCTAGAACTGTATCCATGTGCTGTTTTCTTTGTGGACACATTAGAGACATGTCCAGGTGGTGCAAAGTTAGTAATTACATACATCAAATACAGTCATACCCCACTTAACACTCACTTGTTTAGCACTGTTTCTTTATAGCATGCATGCTCCCGGATTCCTGAGCAGGCATTACTATTTCATCTGTAACATTAATTTGGCCACTCGGTGCGTTTTCTGCAGAATATATCCATACGGTCTGCTGCTGAGTGCATTGTAGGGCAAATACTGTAGTGTGTTTTTCAGCCATCATGTGTGGGGAAGGGGAGCCTGAAAGTGAGGATAGTGCAAAGCATTTATATGGATGTGATCCTGCAAATTTGAATATGGTTAGAAGTTGCTGAGTTGATGTGAGTCAAGTCGATCTGGGTCCTTCTTTAAACATTGCAATGTCCATAATAAGGACAAGTATTGGGGTGGGGGGGGGGAATTCTACGGTCCCCATCTAAACTATACAATGACCCCGTTTATCACTGTGTTCTTAATGCTTCATGTTCTGGGAACATGGAGTGCTAGTTGGGGTATTACTGTATTAAAATCGCAAGTATTGTAATTAGAATTTATCCAAAAAAAATGCTTTTAACTTTTCTTGCTGAACAGAATAGAATGACTGAAATTAGTCTTCTTGATCCCTTCGTGAGGTGAATGCTCAGATACAGCTGTAATTGCTATTACTTTCAATGGGGACATTTTTTTTTTCTAGCATTTGAGTCCCAGAATTGATACCCATTTGAGCTAAAATGTAACCAAATTCCTTTACAATGGACACAACTTAATTGGTAGGTAATGTTAATAGTCATAACAGAGATTCCCTTCACGAATTACTCTGTAATGCTATATGACTGGCTACCTGCACTTGAGCAGCTGTTTTGTAGCTATGAAGTACAGTACACTTAATGCACACAAAAACATGTATACATATGATACTCAATGTTTCTGTATTAGTTTTTTTTTTTTTTTTTTGATGAGCAAAAAAGAATCGGCAAACCTTGAGGTATGACTGTAATTCATCCATTTATTTTTGTAAACTTAGCATTGATTTAATTTCAGTCAAACTGCGCTGACGGATCCTAGCTGACTTATTTGTTTTAGTCAAAAAGCGTAGTAAATGTAACCTGTTTTTGTTACCTATGTGGTTAACTGGCTATTTGTTAATGTCCCTGCTTGAGTGATAAGCAGCTACTGCATTTTTATTAAACATATTTAATCTTTATTAGCAAAAATCAAATGTCTCAAATTTTTAGCTATACAAAATCCTTTTTTTTTTTTTTCCTAATATTTACCATCTTACATTAATGGAGCTATCTCTCTCTGGCTCAGTACGTAAGGAGTTGCATTATGTTGGGCCGGATGCCGAACCTGATGCTGATGGCAAAGGAGAGTCTCTATTCCCAGTTACCTGTGGATAACTTCACGATGCCCTCTTATGCCCGCCGCATCTCCACCGCCACACCATACATGAATGGTGAGGCCTCCACTAAGTCCTTGTGGACCATCAACGGCACTTTGAGGATAAGGATACTGTGCGCAACATATGTCAATGTAAACATTCGAGACATAGATAAGGTACCTATATCATTTTTATTTTCTCTTTTTGGTAGTTACCTTTCTTGTCTGCTTTTTTCTTCTGTCCTAGTTGGAAAAGATGTATACTCAAGGCTTTAAACATTTCAGAATTCCTGACAAATTTTATTTCCATCCGAATTTGAATGTGGAAATGTATTATTGTAATATAGCAAATTATTTGGCAGTACATTCAAAAGTGCATTCTGCATTAAATTCATTATAATAAACAGCAGTGTTCTTGCTGTTGGTGTGTTGCTTCTTGTAAGATATAGTCCATCCTTGATTAACCTTAATTTTACGCATTTTAGATTGTATGGATCGTTGACGAACAGGGTGCAGGACCCCCTAGTCCCCCGTGAAGCAGTCTTCTGATATATGCTTAAATTACTCCTTTGATTTTCTGGACTTTCACCATATCTGTACACCAGCTCCCCCCCCAAACAGTGTAGTACGTCAAGGATGGACTATACTGGAATAATGGTGATATCTCCTCTCTGAATGGTCTGTTTCACCATCTGTAGATTTATGTGCGGACTGGCATATACCACGGAGGAGAGCAGATGTGTGACAATGTGAACACACAGCGGGTCCCTTGCTCTAATCCAAGGTATGGAGAGGGGAATAAAATAAAATGTCTATACTCTGAACTTGTTTTTGACTTATTTTTTCAGCAGAGGTGCATCTTGAAATTTCATTGTTTATAGTTTTTTTTTTTAAATGTCTTCAAAAACAAGCCCATTAATATTTCTTTCTCTGAACCCTGTACTGCCTGTTCAGGTGGAATGAGTGGCTTCAGTACGACATGTATATTCCTGACATACCCCGCGCCGCTCGCCTCTGCCTGTCCATCTGCTCTGTGAAAGGAAGGAAGGGGGCAAAAGAGGTAAATATTGTTCCAGTGGCTGTATCTTGTGTGCCATCTCAGGAGCTTGTGCTGATGGGTAACATATTGTGATCAGTTCCATTTCATTCTGTGGTTGTTATTTGTGCCATTGAACTGTTTACTCTAAAACCTGTTTCTAGTTTATATGTATGAAAACAGGAATGTTTAACAAGGAACTGGGTTTAATTAGTAGTGACATTGAGGGGAAGAATCAACAAAGGGTATTAAAAACCAGTATTAAACAAATTAAACAAGAACGTAAGGTTTAAGGTCCTTAGCTGAGTTTGCCATCTTCTCAATTCCCCACCCTCCCTCCTGTTAATTTGTTTTAAATAATTTTGAAGAATCTTCACCGTCAGTAAGCCTGCTTTGTATCAAAAACAAGGTGTGTGAGTGTATTTTAGATATATCTGTATAGCCCAAACAGCCAAAAACACAATGCAACAAATGTGTGGTGTTTTCCCACCCCTCAGGAGCACTGTCCGCTGGCATGGGGGAATGTGAATCTGTTTGACTACACACACACATTGGTCTCTGGAAAAATGGCACTTAATCTTTGGCCTGTCCCTCATGGCCTTGAAGACCTGCTTAATCCAATTGGAGTGACAGGCTCCAATCCTAACAAGGTAGCTGAATCTGAATGATGTGTTATTAGGATTCATTTGAGTCCGGTCAGTCTAATGGCATGTGGCTCTGTGTTTAGGAAACACCTTGTCTGGAGCTGGAGTTTGATTATTTCAGCTGTCCGGTGAAATTCCCAGACATGGTGATCATTGAGGAGCACGCCAACTGGACCATATCCAGGGAGCTGGGCTTCAACTATTGCCAGTCAGGCCTGGTAACTCATAGTTGTTGTTGTTGTTGTTGTTTATTGTTATTGCTGTTATTGTTATTTGTTGCTGAAAGAGGTGAGTCTTCTTTGGCCGAGCTGAAAACCTGTCGTAAAGTAAGGTTGAAAGCAAATACAAATCCACTTTTTTTGAGGATGCTTAAATTGTCTAATGGTTCATTATTTGTCTCTTTTCATTCATAGTCTGGTCTGAGATCACCCTATCAGTTAATATATGTGTATCCAATTGGTCATTTTTAATTGTTTTTATGTAAAAAAAAAAAAAAAAGACCAATAAAATTACTGCTTCAGCATAATCAAAAATTACTTTAATTTTATCATAAAGGAGCCATATTGCTGATAAAACATTGACTGCTCTGAATTGCAGAAATGAATTTTTCACACTATCCAAAAATTCACATTCTATTCAAATGCATAAAATGAGCTAGAAAACACTATAGTTAGAGATGGACTAACCACTCGTATGCTTAAGGTATGAAAAAGTATTTTGCTATTAATATACCAGATGTGTTGTTGCAGAGCAACAGGCTGGCACGAGACAGTGCTGTTACGGACAGTGACTCGGAGCAGCTGCGTTTGGTGTGTAACAGAGACCCTCTGTCTGAGATCACTGAGCAGGAGAAGGACTTCCTGTGGCGTCACAGGTGCTTAGCTCCCCACGTATAGATAAGACATCACCGCAGCTCTTGGCTACTAAGTGATCTTTCTTCTAATCTCTCCCCTAGACATTACTGTGTGAATATACCAGAAATTTTGCCCAAGATTCTCCTTGCAGTCAAGTGGAATTCACGAGATGAAGTAGCACAGGTTGGCAAACAAAATTTTGTTTTGTGCTCTTCGAAGCTAATTTTTCTAAATGATAACGATATCTGTAAGCACTTTGTAAGAATGGTGAATTCATCCCTTGTAATACTGTCTGTATTTCACTACAGTGTTTGTGATATTGTGCAATAGTCAATAATATAGTTAATGCTTTTTTTCCCCCCTCTTTAAAAGATGTATTGCCTTCTGAAGGACTGGCCAGCAATAAAGCCTGAGCAAGCAATGGAGCTGCTGGATTGTAACTACCCAGATCCGATGATCCGTGATTTTGCTGTTAGGTGCCTTGAGAAATATTTGACAGATGACAAACTCTCTCAGTACCTCATTCAACTTGTCCAGGTAGAATACATTTCTGAAATTAACATAGCTTTTTTAATGAAGCAAAAACAAACTCTTTGACCTGTGTGGAATGACTGAAAAGAATACTGATCTAAATTTGTGCAGCATGGACTTGAATTCCAAATTGTGTATTGCCGTTTCACTCTTGAACACAGGGCTTTCATTTGCTTTAATACATTAAATTCAAAGAGAGAATTCCTGCTGTACTCATTTAGAAATCTTTCCAAATTTGCTAAAGATGAACTTAAATTATTTGCTCAATTTATGTCATGATATGCATTTCTTCCGTTTTAGGTCCTAAAATATGAGCAGTATTTGGATAATCCTCTGGTCCGTTTTCTGCTTAAAAAGGCATTAACTAACCAGAGGATAGGGCACTTCTTTTTCTGGCACTTGAAGTAAGTATATTATCATGTATTTTTATATATTATATTAAACTATTATTGTATGTTGGAAAGTAGGCTTGTGTATGTTAGTATTGATTTTTGCTACTTTCATATCAGTTAATAGTGGGTTCCTGGTGACACTATAAATGCAGCACTGTTGCCTAAATGTAAAATATAAAACATGATTTGTACAGAAGAAGCTTTCTATATTGCCAATCAAATAAAGGAAAACAAAATGTATTAATTTAACAGTCAGGCCAATCTGAAATGTGGGGGGGGGGGGAAATCACGGTATAGCTACTATAAAATGTTCCCCCCCCCCCACTTTATGGTGCAGAAGCTGAGTGGTTTTTTTTTTCTGGGATATTATTCTTTTAGGTCTGAGATGCACAACAAAACGGTAAGCCAGCGGTTTGGCCTGCTACTGGAGTCGTACTGCAGAGCTTGCGGAATGTACCTGAAGCACCTTGGCAGACAAGTGGAAGCCATGGAGAAGCTAATCAACCTCACAGATATACTAAAGCAGGAAAAGAAAGATGAGACTCAGAAGGTAATGTAACTGTTACTGCTGTGAAATGCTGGGCAAAGAGTGCACTTACTGCAATGGGCTTAGCTCATGTTGTACTCTATTGAAAAATAAAAAAATAGCAAATTTTGGAGAATAAATGTGTTACTGGCACATTGTGGCACTGCACATAGCACTGGTGCCTCTCAGCTGGTTCACATGTTGCTTCAGTCTGGCTTTCCTCACGGTTATGTGGGTTTCCTCTGCTCCATTTTCCAGCCGTAGTCCAAGACGTGTTTCAGGTAGATAGGTGACTTCAAACAGCTGTGGACCACTGCAGCTCTGAACTGGACAAGTCTTTTTAATGGAAGGATACAGTTATAGACAGTTAGAAAAATCAAATCTTGTTCCATATTTTGATTTATTTTTGTAATTTGATGGTTAGTGACTCCTAGAAAAGTTTGGTACCAAATATTTTATAGCTCTCAGTTATCTAGTTTATAATTGTGTTATAAAATAATTTATGCTACTGAAGAAATTACTGGTGGAATTCAGGTTAGAACAGTTTTCAAGTTCTATAGACTTGCACCCACCCACCCCCCCTTGGGTCTTGATAAAGTGTTATAAGTAATATTTTGCCAGCTAAGGTTGAAATATAAGTATTGTTTCAGATTGATTTTTTTTTTTTTTTTTTTTTTTTTTTTTTTTAAACTTCCACTCAAAGGAGCTACATTTTGTTTTATAGGTACAAATGAAGTTTCTGGTGGAGCAGATGAGAAGACCGGACTACATGGATGCCCTACAAAACTTTACCTCTCCGCTGAACCCTGCACACCAACTGGGCAACCTACGGTAAGTTTGCAAAGATACCTTTTCATATGCCACTGTTAAAGCTTTTTTGTTTAAATTATGAATGTTACTGTATTCGTAATTCATCTTCTCTCATGGATATTAGTGTTTTTATTTTTTGCTTGACTTTTTATTGCTGGATTTTTTTTTTTTTTTTTTTTTTTGCATCGTGCAAATCCATCTTAAAATCAAGAAATATTNTTTTTTTTTTTTTTTTTTTTTTTTTTTTTTTTTTTTTTTTTTTTTTTTTTTTTTTTTTAGGCTGGAAGACTGCAGAATAATGTCATCTGCCAAAAGGCCATTGTGGCTGAACTGGGAAAACCCTGATATCATGTCAGAGCTTCTTTTCCAAAACAATGAAATAATTTTCAAGAATGGGGATGGCGAGTATTGAAAATATGATTTGAACTGAATATGATATGACATGAATATGAAATGTGAGAGCTAAAATTTTAAACGGTATCCGAGTATGCAGTATACTCTGTCAGTCCTTTGTTTTTTATTCTTCTTTTTTCCTCCTTCCAGATTTACGACAAGACATGCTTACTCTCCAGATCATCAGGATAATGGAGAACATTTGGCAGAACCAGGGTCTTGACTTGAGGTGATCATAGAGACTTTACAGAAATATAACAAATGAATGCAGCCAGAGAACATTCCACCTAATAAGGTTAACTGAATTGCACAATGTGTCACAGCGCGTTCTTTGTTTTGTTGGTTTTTGTGAAAGAATGCTCCCATATGGCTGTCTGTCGATTGGAGACTGTGTGGGACTCATTGAGGTGGTGAGGAACTCTCACACCATCATGCAGATTCAGTGTAAAGGTGGCCTGAAAGGGGCTCTGCAGTTCAACAGTCACACTCTTCATCAGTGGCTGAAGGACAAGAACAAAGGCGAGATGTAAGCCATGCCACTAGGTCTCTAAAAATTTGACTGCTGTTCAGAAATTTTTGGGAAGGAATGAATTCTACTTCTGTGATTTTAATCAAAGATATGTCTGTCTCAGGTATGATCTGGCCATTGATTTGTTCACACGATCCTGTGCCGGATACTGCGTGGCTACCTTTATCCTTGGGATTGGAGACAGACACAATAGTAACATCATGGTGAAGGATGATGGACAGGTGAGACATTGGTTTAATCCCTTTGGTGGCTGTTTCTCTGAGGAGGTCAAGATGAATTAAAATTTCAATATTTCTCTGAACAGCTGTTCCACATTGATTTTGGCCATTTCCTGGATCACAAAAAGAAGAAATTTGGCTATAAAAGGGAGCGGGTGCCATTTGTGCTAACGCAAGACTTTTTAATTGTGATAAGCAAAGGATCCCAAGAGTGCACTAAAACCAGAGAGTTCGAGAGGTATTTATTATTTATTCATCTCTGTGTAAATTTGTTTCTCGTTGATGGGTGAGATGCACAGGAATTGATGTATTTTGTCTCTGGGAAACCAAGTTTTTTCTTTTCCATGTGGGTCCATTTAGGTTTCAAGAGATGTGCTACAAAGCCTACCTTGCCATCCGACAGCACGCAAACCTCTTCATCAACCTCTTTTCCATGATGTTGGGCTCCGGCATGCCTGAGCTCCAGTCCTTTGATGACATAGCCTACATCCGGAAGACTCTGGCACTGGACAAGACAGAGCAGGAAGCTCTGGACTACTTCATGAAGCAGATGAACGATGCCCACCATGGCGGCTGGACAACCAAGATGGACTGGATCTTCCACACCATCCGGCAGCATGCGTTGAACTGAGCTATATGTGAGCGTGGAAGCAATCAGACTGCAAGTGGCTGCCTGCTGCAGGCACGGCATGCAAACTCTCAGCACGGTGGATGACACCAGGCCACTGATGGAACTCCGAATGTTCAGTCTACAATCTGAACAGCATCCAACAAACCCTGTTTTCTGGGGGGGGGGGACTCATCTGGTCTATTTTTGGCAAATGGTTGTTGGTTCTGCCTGTGGTTTGAAGAGGAGGGTCTTGCCTGTTCTTTCCCCATTTCCCAACTCCCCAGGTATGTGCTGCTTTTACCTGGGTTTCACCCAGGTGTATGTTCTCATTTATGGCCTTTTGTAACAAATAAATAGTTAAACAAGGAAAGAATACAACAGAAACACTTACCTCTTTAATTTTCCAAAGCTC